>WNGS01157322.1:0-10670 GCA_020271785.1 Procambarus virginalis
GGGACGAAGAACGACCTGTTTCGAGTAAAAGTCATGGCACAAGTCTTAGTAGAAGAGAACAAGCCATGATCGGGGCCCAAGACGACACGGCATCAATCGCAAGTTGAAGCCGGCGTTGAAGGAGAGGCGATCATCACCGTGACAGCAAAGGGTAAGATCATCGACATAGAGAGCGGAGAAGACGCTGAAGGAAGAGAGGAAAGAAGACCATTGAGGGCAACCAGAAAAAGAGTAGTGCTTAGAAACACTACCCTGGGGCACACCTTCGTATTGCTGAAAAGAGAGAGCGGTACCAAGCCTCACCCGAAAGGAACGATGAGAGAGGAAGCGGGAGAAGAGGGAGATGACCACGAAGGCCAAAAGAATGAAGCTCGGATAGAATATGATATCGCCAAGTGGTGCCGTAAGCGTTTTCCAGGTCAAAAAGGACGGCAACAACGGAGGTCTTCGCAGCAAAGCAGTACGAATATAGACTCCAAGTTCACCAGGACATCTGTTGTGCTGCGGCACTTGCGGAAACCAAATTGAGAAGGGGAGAGGAGGTGATGGTGTTCCAGGAACCACATCAGACGAACGTTAACCATACGTTCAAAGAGTTTGCAGACAACTGTGAGGGCAATAGGGCGAAAGTCCTTAGGGGATGTCCCGAGAGACCCGGTTTCCGAATAGAAGAGGAAACGGCATCGAGCCAGTCCTCAGGGACTAACGACGACTCCCAGATCCGATTATACAGACTCAGTAAATACTGAGACGTGCACGGAGGGAGATGGCGAAGCATCTCAATGAATGCCATCGGAGCCCGCTGCCGTACCGCAGAGGGCCAGGCAGAACGAAGTTCAGAGAGAGAGAGAAGGGATCGTTATAGGGAAGTCGAAGACGAGTGCAGAAATCTAAAGGACGAGATTCAAGGACAGGTTTACGAAGAAGGAAAGATTGGGGAAGATGAAGACCAGAGCTAACAGAAGAAAGTGGGAACCCAGTTCGGTAGCGACCTGCACGGGTCCGCCACAAGAGTACCACAGAGGTGAAGGACCGGGAAACATCGGGAACGAATTACCCGCTATCTTGCGGATACGCTTCCAGATCTGTGGCAGAGAGTTTCGGACGTAATGGTGGAGACATAAGATGCCCAACATTCACGTTTAGCTGTACGGATGGCCCTACGGGCACTGCACTTGCCTTCCGAAAGAAAAGAAAAGAATCGGCCGTCTACGACGGCGGGTCTCTTCCAGGCTGCACGCTTCAGCGGACAGCCTGAGCACAGTCTGCATTCCACCAGGGAACGCACTTACGGACCCGAGAGGAAGAGCGAGGAATAGAGCGGAGGGCAGCGTCGAAGACAGGTCATGAAAAAGGAGGAGAGAGCGAGGGAGAGGCAGAAGGGAGAGGTCAGAGAGCGCACTGAGGGTAATAGGTTCCAGTCTGCTTTAGCAAACTGCCACCTAGGGAAGGAGAGGGGAGGGCGAAAGAGAAAAAGGTAACAAGGATGGGGAAATGGTCACTGCCATGGAGGTCATCAAGACCTGCCACGTGAAATCTAAGTAAAGAGAGACGAGCAAAGAGAAAGATCAAGACAGGAAAGGGTGCGAGTCCGAGAGTCAAATGTGTGGGCTCACCAGAATCAGAAGAGACAGGGAAGAAGAGAGGATAAACGGCTCAAGAAGGCGACCCGGGTGTTCGTCAGAACATCACCCCAAAGGGAATGACGACAATTGAAATCACCCAGCAGGAGCACAGGCTCCAGCAAGAAGTCCAGTAGGTGTTTCAGATCAGGAAGAGAAAACGGGACACTCGGGGGGAGATAAATGGAACAAACTCTGTACCATTTCCCCACAAAGATACGAGCAGCAGAACAATGGAGAGGCGAAGGAAAAAGTAAGGGGACAAAGAACATCAGCGCGAATCTAGAGAGCAGAAGAATAGGAGCCCCAGCAAAGCGGGGGGGGGGGGGGGGAGAGAAAGAAAGCCACGAAAGCGACCAGGACGAGCACCAAGCTTCAGCTCAGAGACAGACACAAAGGGGCGAAAACCGCAAATCAGAGGCTGGAGTTCGAGGAAATTGCGTAATAACCACGAACGTTCCATTGAAGAATAGACATCGACGAGAAGAGGAAGGACAGCAACAGAAACACGAAGAACAAAAGCAAAAAGGGAACACAGCACGTTAAAGAAGCGCAGGATCACAGGGTCAGGGTCAGCGAAGTCAGGGTAGGGGCATGGGTAAACTGAGTAAAGAAGGAGGGAAGGTAGCTAGAGGACCGACCAGGGGCGACGAGCAGGGTCCGGAGGAGGAAGAGGGGGGGGGGGATAACGAGGGTCAAGGACAGCAGCAGGAGGGACAGAAACAAAGGGATGCACTTCAAGGGCACCAACCGAGAGGGAAGCGGGGCTAAAGAGACCTCCATAGCAGGAACAGGGGACGTAAACACCGAAACGGGAGGGGACGGAGCGAGAGTCAGATGAAGAAAGTGAAGCCTTTTCACCCGCCGGGGAGGAGGAAGGAGAGGAGCCAGGCTTACGCTTCTGACTCAGAGAGACAGGTGTCCCAGCAACCACAGGGTCCCGCCCGTACCGACAGGCGGCTTGGAGAGCCAATAGACAGGAGAAGGATGGGAAGGAAGATCGGAGGGAGACAAGGAAGAAGACACAGGAGACATGACAGACCGGGCAGGAAGAAGGGGACCCCAGACAGTACCTGAAGGGGGGCTCCTTCGGGACACTCAATGGAACAGAGAAGGGAGCAGTGGGTGTATCAGGGTCCAATGCCTGGAAACGGTTTCGAGTCTGAGGAAGGTGGGAAGGACGAGGGGAGGAAGAGCCAACACGTGAGCATAAAAGACGTTAGCATAAGGTGGGAGCCGGCGAACCTGGCGCCTAGCCTCAGGAAAGAAAAACGCTCCCATTGCTTCAAGTTGAGGATGGCTGCCTCAAGCTTGTAATGTATGCACGCACGGGAGAAGGTAGGGTGGGCCTCACCACAATTGAGGCAGCGAACCTGGGGAGAAGTGCACTCCGACTGAGAGACCTTCGCCCCCCCCCTCCCCCACCCGCACAAAGGACAGAGAGAGTTCCAGAGCAGCGGAGGGCACCATACCCAAACCTCCAGCACTTACTAGAGTCGAGGAGAGGGAATATACTCCTGGACAGAGCACCTGGCACCAGCAAGAATGACAGACGGCGGAAGGGTCCTACCATCAAAGGTAATCTTCACAACCCAAAGGGTTGACGGCGACGACCACGGGGGGACGAGTAAACGAGTCTACCTGGAAGACAGAATGGCCCTGGTCATCGAGGATATGACGAGTATACTCGTGACAGTCCTGGAGATTCCGAACACCGGTAGCAACATGGGGTGGGAGGAGAATAGTGCCAACACTGGCATTCATACGAGCGTTCTTGGAGACGCGGATAGAGGTCTCGCCAAGGCAGGAAAAGGCGGCCAAGCTGGAGGCTGCATCCTGAGGAGCAGCAGCAACAACACATGCACCGAAATGGGTGGGATGGAAAGTAACAGAGGCATCTACGGAATCAACAAGGTGCCTATGAAGGGAGAAATCGTCAGGAGGCGCAGAATCAAGTGGGAGGAGATCAAAGTATTTGGCTCACGAAGCGGGACCAAACAAGGCCTGATACGCATCAGCACGGGAAGGAATCGAGCGAGTGCGGCCGTGTCGAGGACGGCGTTGAGAACCCCCAGAGAGAGAGGGGTTAAAAGGCGCAGTAGCCAAATGAGAGACCGAGCCATGACAGGGGACGAGGTGGTCACCACTGGGGGTTTGGGGCTCGACCCAACCAAAGAGGAGGGAGGGAAGCCGAGGGAGAATAGTTAGGAGGGTCAAAGGAGGAGCGAGGTTGGGGCCCAACTCAGCGGGGGCTACAGAGCCCAGTCTTCCAATACAGTCCGACTCGGGGGCTTGGTCGCCCACCCCACGAGCCTGAGAGGGTACAAGAGGAACATTCATCAACATAGATACGAAAAGAAACTTTCTTTCACGAAGGGGCCCCCACACCCACCATGGAGCCACAATTAGAGGCAGGACACCCAACAGGAAGCTATCGCCCATCAAGCCGGGGCCCCCTAGGGGGTTCATCGTGAGTATACGCCCCACAAACGCCACCTTAAGAACCCTCAGTCCGTCGAGATCGGGTTCAGTGACGAAAGGAGGAGTGACAATAAAAGGTTCCCCTCGCTCGAGATGTTGGGTACTACAGTTCTACAGGTGAAAGAGTAGGCCTCCTCAAACACCCGTGCGTCAAAACAAAAGGAGGCCACAGGAATGATCAAAACAGACAAGGTCAGCAGGAAATGATAACGAGAAAGGAGAAGAGGAGGGGGAGAAAAACGAAACAAAGGGAAAAGGAAAAGGCGTCCAGCAAAAATGTGAGGACAGCAGCAGGAATACAGCAGGAGCAGGTTCACTAGAAAATGGCTGCTAAAGTTCAACTCAGGAGTAAAGTAATGAGTAATGAATTACTCAAGTAAAGTAAGTAATGAAATTAGGCGAAGTAAGCAGGACGCTGAACACAAGGTACCACTTGGGAGGTGAAATCCTGCAAGAGTCAATTAGAGAGAAAGATCTGGAGGTTGATATCACACGAAACCTGTCCCCAGAGGCCCACATTAAAAGGATATCATCAGCGGCATATGCTAGACTGGCCAACATAAGAACTGCCTTTAGAAACTTGTGTAAGGAATCGTTCAGGACCACTTATGTTAGACCAATCTTGGAATATGCAGTGCGAGCCTAGAGTCCATACCTAGTTAAACGCAAGACAAAGTTAGAGAAGATTCAGCGGTATGCCACCAGGCTCGTCCCGGAACCGAGAGGAATGAGCTACGAGGAAAGGCTAAAGGAGCTGAACCTCACATCCCTGGAAAACAGAAGAGCTCGGGGAGACATTATAACCACCTTCAAAATTTTCAGGGGAATTGACAGGGTGGACAAAGACAAACTCTTGAGCACGAGTGGGACACGAACAAGGGGACACAGGTGGAAACTTAGTACCCAGATGAGCCACAGAGACGTCAGAAATTTTTTTCAGTGTCATAGTTAATAAATGGAAAGTTCTAGGAAGTGATTTAGTGGAGGCTGACTCCATACACAGTTTCAAATGTAGATATGATAGAGCCCAGTAGGCTCAGGAATCTGTACACCAGTTGATTGATATTGAGAGGCGAGACCAAAGAGACAAAAGTCAACCCCCGCAAGCACAATTAGGAGAGTACAATTAGGCGAGTACAAGGCTACAAAAGGACAGGGGGAGCGCCCCAAGGAGCATCACACTCCGGCAGCCGCTCACCAAGCCCCCTCACGGCAGCTACGAGCTGTACAGGCGGGGGTTGCAGCTTATGAAGATTATGGTGTATATATATGGATTATTCATGCGTTTTGCTGTCCGTGTCTGTAGGAGAGTGTATCCTGTGTTTCACGTACTCATTTCCTGCGATGGAGGGATGTTATGACCATGCACACACCAGTATGATCATACTGAGATTGGTGTACGAGTGTGCTCAAACTATACAATGATATCTTGGTTGATAGCCTCGTATCACGAATATTGTGTATATGATATAATCTTATGTTACCATATATTATTCTTATTTTTATGTATTGTCAATGTATGACACACATTTCCAAGTCTATATTAATTCTGTATCAAAGTTGTATGCCATGTAATTGTGGATATATATTAGATGTCTAGTTATAAGGTAAGGTAATTATCAAAAGAAGGCACCAAACCGGGAAGGCTATGTAGCACCATCAAAGTGCGAAATAATCAGAGGGCGCTAAATATCACCAAGAATGCCAATACGAGAACAAAAACGCATAAGGCGAACGATATCAAAAGTATCCGAGTCACCAAGAATTCTATCGAGGGACAAGTGACCGCGAGGGACGGTCAGAAAGCAAGACACAGGCTCGTCCTGGAAGTCAGGACATTCAAGAGAAGAAGACTTTAATGCCTAACCTATTCTAACCTAACCTAACTAACCTAACTTAACCTAGCCTAACTAACCTAACCTAAACCTAACCTAACCTAACCTATCCTAACCTAACTAACCTAAACTTAAATCTAACCTAAACTTAACCTAACCTATCCTAACCTAACCAACACCCACCTCGCAAGATCAAACACCTAAACTGACCCTGACCTAACCCTCACCAGGATGTAATCCTACAAGAAACTCCTGGATACCTGTTTACTGCTCGGAGAACAGAGGCATTAGGTGATAGGAAACGCCACCAATAATTTCATTCCTGCCTGTCCGGGTTTCGATCCAGGAATCCTCGATTGTTAGTCAAGAAGGAACACATACATGTTTCATATCTCTGTGTACTCGCCTATTTGTACTTGCAGGACCGAGCAACAGTTTTTGAACGTTCACATTATAGCCGCCGGTTGTTAAATGCCAATACGGATGGCTGTTTAAAGGTTGTTGTTGTTGTTGAGGAAGGTTGTTTAAAGCAACCTAAAGCAAGTCTAGTCGGCCTAGTAGGCCTAGTCGGATAGGCCGTGTTCTTAATCCGGATGATCAGGTTGCGTTCGAGCCTGTCTAAACGGTTGCAATTACAGGGTTCCCTCTCCTGTAGCAGCATCACTTTCGATAGATTCTCTGGATGTTCTCCTTCTGGCAGTTCTCACCTTAACAAATTTAAAACAGTATTTAAACATATAATGTTAATATAAACATACATTAATATAAACAAATTGACATGTAATTAACAAATTACAACTACTTTTATAAACATACAAAAAATTATTATAAACATACATATAATATTATAATTATAATATACAAAATATTATAATATAATATACATATTAAACATATATTATTATAAACATACATATAATATTATAATTATAATATACAAAATATTATAATAATATATCATATTAAACATATAAGTATTTAAAATATTACTATTTTAAATACATTAAAATGTTTAATATGTATAATATTATATTATAATATTTTGTATATTATAATTATAATATTATATGTATGTTTATAATAATATATGTTTAATATGTTTTATATAAATATATATGTATAATTATATATAATATTTATATATTATATATATTATATATTATATTATATATATAATATATTATATAATAATAATATTATATATATACTATTTATTATATATATATATATATAATAATTATATATAATATATTATATATAATAATTATATATATAATTATATATATTATATATAATAATATATGTTTATTATATTATAATATTTTGTATATTATAATATATATTTTATTTTTTTTATATATTTATTTATATTTATATATTATATATATATATATAATATATATATAATATATAATATATATATATATATATATATATATATATATATATATATATATATATATGTATATATATATATATTATATATATATATATATATATATATATATATATAAATTAATATATTTAATAAAAAACAAACAAGAAACGCCACATTCCTTTGATGTTTAAAATTTTTATCTCTGTCCGTGTGTGTGATTCCTTGTGTGTCTTGATTCCTTGTGAGTCTTGATTCCGTGTATGTGTCTTGATTCCGTGTATGTGTCTTGATTCCGTGTATGTGTCTTGATTCCGTGTGTGTGTCTTGATTCCGTGTGTGTGTCTTGATTCCGTGTGTGTGTCTTGATTCCGTGTGTGTGTCTTGATTCCGTGTGTGTCTTGAGTCCGCATGTATCTTGATCCAGTCTTGAGTCCATGTGTCTTCTGAGGCCGTGTGTGTCTTGAGTCCGTGTGTGTCTTGAGTCCGTGTGTCTTCTGAGGCCGTGTGTGTCTTCTGAGGCCGTGTGTGTCTTGAGTCCGTGTGTGTCTTGAGTCCGTGTGTGTCTGGAGTCCGTGTGTGTCTTGAGTCCGTGTGTCTTCTGAGGCCGTGTGCGTCTTGATTGTCCGGGTGTCTTTGGGGTTTTGGGTCCAGGAAGCTATTTGTGTCGACCCAAATTTCCTCCCTTCTCCCCACCTGAAATCCAGGTGAAAGACCTGCCCGAGGTGGATCCAGGTATCCGTCCGTGGGCCCCCGGACTTCAACCCTTCCCCACATTCCAAGGGGTCAGTCAATCAATCTTCGGCTATCCAGAGAGTCTATCGAAACTGATGCTCCTACAGGAGGGGACACACAGAGAAACCTGTGGCCTGTACTTGCAACCGTTCCGACAGGCTCGAACGCAGGTCTATCCGGATTAAGAACATGTTCTATCCGACTAGGCCACGCTGGAGTTGCCTTCTGAAACAAATTTGGCACTTGTATTTATATGTCGTAGCAAGGTTAGTTAGTGTCTATTTATCAACTGTTGCAATGATTGGCATGTGAAGTTGTTAATTTGTGTTGACAGTTAGAAATACCTGACAGCTTTGATTCAGCGTGTGTCGATGTTGGGAGTGTAATAGTCATGATGGCTATGTTGGGAGTGTAATAGTCATGATGACTATGTTGGGAGTGTAATAGTCATGATGACTATGTTGGGAGTGTAATAGTCATGATGACTATGTTGGGAGTGTAATAGTCATGATGACTATGTTGGGAGTGTAATAGTCATGATGACTATGTTGGGAGTGTAAAATAGTCATGATGACAATGTTGGGGGTGTAATAGTCATGATGACTATGTTGGGAGAATAATAGTCATGATGACTATGTTGGGAGTGTAATGGTCATGATGACTATGTTGGGAGTGTAATAGTCATGATGACTATGTTGGGAGTGTAATAGTCATGTTGGCTATGTTGGGAGTTTGACATGATGCTATGTTGGGAGTGTAATAGTCATGATGACTATGTTGGGAGTGTAATAGTCATGATGACTATGTTGGGAGTGTAATAGTCGTGATGACTATGTTGGGAGTGTAAATAGTCATGATGACTATGTTGGGAGTGTAATGGTCATGATGACTATGTTGGGAGTGTAATAGTCATGATGACTATGTTGGGAGTGTAATAGTCATGATGACTATGTTGGGAGTGTAATGGTCATGATGACTATGCCCGATGGGTAATAGGCATATTTATAATGCTGGAAATGTAATGGTCATGATGACGATGTTTAGTTCTAGAGAACATGGGATGTTTAGGTCGAGATAACACGGGATGTTTTGGTCTAGAGAACACAGGGATTTTTAGCTCTAGAGAACACGGGATGTTTAGGTCGAGAGAAAATGGGATGTTTCGGTCTAGAAAACACAGGATGTTTATGTCTAGAGAACACAGGATGTTTAGGTCTAGAAAACATGGGATGTTTATGTCTAGAGAACACAGGATGTTTAGGTCTAGAAAACACAGGGATGTTTTGGTCTAGAAAACATTGGGGAATGATTAGTTCTAGAGAACACGAGATGTTTAGTTCTAGAGAATACGGGGGATGTTTAGGTCTAGAGAACATGGGATGTTTAGGTGTAGAGAACCCAGGGGATAATTAGGTAAAGAACATGTTACTATTAGGTTATGTACTACATTGTCATGTTGACTTCTAGATTTCTCCTGATAATTGCTTAGAACAATCAGTATAAAGATTATTTAATAATAATGTATCGTTGACGCTGTCTGTGACCAACCCACCAAAAGCCACTGTGGAAACGTTGTCTTTCTCCGGGTTTTCTATGCACTCGTTGGGTTAGGTGGGTTGCCTGGGTTCGTAAGTCTTCGGTTAGGTTAGAAGGTTGGATTTTGGACGGAGTGGCAAACCAAGAAAATGCGCTGCTTTAAGGCGTATTATTGTGTTAGATACGACAGTAAGTATAGGAAAGGCTTATGAGGAAGTAGAGTGAGAGGAACAGGCCATCATACACATACTTTCATTATTTCTATAAAATTTAGACAGAAAACAATAACCAGAGGACCACATAAAGAGCATTGTGCTTAGGGCTTATGTACTCTTTCCAACATAAGAATAACCTTTAAATACATGGATGGCGAAATATTAAGAACACTGTTCACTACCTTAGTATAAAAACCGAAGTTGGCAAATGTAGCAGTTGTATGGCGCCCATATTTCAAGAAGCACATAAATAAACTGGAAAATGTTTACACATGCAACTGAATGGCTTCAGGAACAGAAAAACAACAACTTTGTGGAGAGGTTAGAGGCATTAAATATACGACAGCTTGAAGATAGAAGAAAAAGTGGTGATATGATCACCTGATAGAAAATAGTAGTGGAATCTACAAAATTGGTAAAAAAGAATTTTCGAAAACATGAACTTTAAGAACAAGAATTCATAGATCCAAACTGAGGAAACATAGCTCTCAAAAAATTAGAAAGCTCATTTTGGCAAAGAGAGTGGAAGACGGTTGGAACTCTTTATGTGAGATGGTGGAGGCAAAACCCTCAATGAACAAATCCACATGGGCAGTGACGAGGGTTCGAACCTACGTCCGAGAGCATCCCAGACACTACCTTAATCGACTGCGTGTGGATTTGTTCATATGATACATCACGCTATTGTGATTTTTGTGTGTAAAAACCCTCAATAGTTTCAAAGCATCATATAACAAAGAGCACTGGGAGGACGGGACACCACGAGCGTAGCTCTTAACCTGTAACTACACTTAGTTATAGTAGAGTGAAGACTAACGTCTTGCCCCACACACACACACACACACACACACACACACACACCACACAACAC
>WNGS01157333.1:0-25221 GCA_020271785.1 Procambarus virginalis
GCAAGAGGTTACTTTACAGAAATTACAAAACACAGTCGATAGCACCACCGATATCCGCTGTATCTCAGGTGAAGAGAAAACGGTTAGGCTTTAGGATAAACGTTCTGCAACTGCGAAGCCCCACTGGTGGACCCCCAAACGTAAGGTTCTGGATTCAGAGACAGAGTATATGGGGTATTGATACCCTGAGCCAATCCAGTTAACACAAGTAGCACTAATTATATGGTATAGTTTAACAAAGGGGCAGTAATCAGAAAAGAGATGATGTAAGCACACATGTAGGCATCCCGCAGTCGTCTTAGGAGACCATGGAGACCATGGAGAGACCATGGACACCATGGCTCTGGATGTCGAGGCAGGAGTGTTCTCTCCAGGATGCAAAGCCTAGGTAGGTCAATATGGAGGAAGAGCTGTTACCTATGCAGCAGGTCCCTCCTCTCCACGCTGCTGAAATTTTCCAATGGAAAGGCAAACGCCAAACTGCATGGTTCCATCGCAGGCACTGCCAGAACGAGAGATGAAGTTAACAACGAACTGCCTTAGGGGCTCCAGCTCCGGATTTTCCTCGAGGTTGACTCCTAAAGCCCATCCCAAAAGTAGGTATGGCCGCAAGGCAGCGAAGGTTGAGATCAGGGTTTTCCTTCCACTAGATAAGCTGCCTTCCCAGGCTGTTGTGTCCCATCTACCAAGAAAACATGTACAACAACTAAATTTATCCAACAAATCTACTAATGCACTAATGATATGATGTTATGTTAACTAAAATGTCACTTGCAACACCTTGGGCAGCAGGAATTCCTTTCCTGCCACTCTGACAGATGTGTGAGAACTCAGTCTTGACCTTCTTGAACAGGTCACAACAATAGTGAACTATCTGAAGACTGGTGAACACTCTCGCAATTACTGCATTTGTCGTGACGCTGAACCCCGGTTCATTCCGAGCACAGCGATCACACAACTATAACTCCTTGCCTCAGCAACCGTTACTACCACCAGGGAGCTGGTCGGCCGAACGGACAGCACACTGGACTTGTGATCCTCTGGTCCCGGGTTCGATCCCGGGCGCCGGAGAGAAACAATGGGCAGAGTTTCTTTCACCCTATGCCCCTGTTACCTAGCAGTAAAATAGGTACCTGGGTGTTTGTCAGCTGTCACGGGCTGCTTCCTGGGGGTGGAGGTCTGGTCAAGGACCGGGCCATGGGGACACTAAAGCGCCGAAATCATCTCAATATAACCTCAATATATAACCATGTAATTCTCCACAACAATCCTTGAGGCGTACCACTTGGTTTGTACAGGAACTCAATGAGAGGACATATGGAAGGTTATTAAAGGCTGTCGGGTTTTCCCATTTAATTACATAAATTGGACTCTGAAAAGGAATAACTCATTAACTTTCTCTGGTTAAATCAGCTTCCCACACCCATAAACCCACTAAACCTCCCAAGTCACCTGCACTTGTAACCTCCGCCAAAGTCCCTAATACTGAATCATCACTACAACTCTACACACCCGGTTAGCCTTCCATTCAGTACTCACATACTGCAGACTTGGTCAACAAGATCCCACCGAGTTCACAGATATTGTCAGTTCCACTTCGTTGCTGCCACAGACTGAGATAAGGAGGACTTGCTGTACCACTCCTCCCAATAGACTGTCTTCAGCCAGTCACAGCTTCAACCATTACACCATGCGCCCAAAGGAGGGTATGTAATCCGATTGACCGTCGGTCATCTGTTCCTACAACGTGAGGTCACTCTTAGTCCTCTTGGCTGGAACATTCGTTTGGGCAAGCAGCTGCTGTCTTAATCCCTTGACCTTACCTGGATGTGTGACCAGTCGTCTGAACACTTAATATGTACTTCCACCCATCATATGTTTAGTATTGTAGTTATGATTTTCTAGCTAATATTCCATCCTTACTCGTGGATTACAACACCACTTCCCTCCTTAAACACGCAAATGTCACAAAGAAATCATAATCGAGTGAAACATCATATGAATAAATCCATAAGGGCCGTGATGAGGGTTCGAATCTACGTCCGAGATGATCCCAGACGCGCCTTAGTCGATTGCGCCACGACATGGTAAAAGAATGGTGCAAGGTAAAAGAATCTTGTGGATTTGTTCATTTGATGTATCACGCTATTGTGATTTCTGTCTGCATGAAAGGCGAAGAAACTCTGTCAACAGCTTGTTGACAGAGCCCGGGTGCATGGGGGAATTGCGTAAAACCCTGGATTGTGTCTCGGAGATGCTGCAGGATCCGTGTGAGGGCAGTAGCACTCCCGGTTGCAATTCTTTTTCATGTCGTGGCACAGTCGATTAAGGCACATCAGGGATCATCTCGGAAGTAGGTTCGAACCCTCATCACGGCCCTTGTGGATTTGTTCACGCATATGTCTCCATATGAATCATTGCAATGGTTCCATTAGCGCAAGGACCTGGAGAATGCATCCACCATATATATATATGTACTACTAAAAGTTCACACCGTCAGTCACAATAAACATGATGAAATAATTAAAAAAAAAATTCGACATGAATCATAACACCTCTACATCGTATACATTAAATCCGCATCATAGCATGGGTAAAATAATCTGTAATATTTTTTATAAATCCATAAGGACCGTGATGAGGGTACCCCACAATGCACAAATACTTAAACTACTGACATATAATTACATAACCATAAAATTACATGGACCAGGATGCTGGCAATAAACAAAAATGACACTTGTCATTAATATGTACACAACACATATAAATCTCAGGTTCTTCATCCTTAGTAACAAAAATATTAAAAAATTACATCCTGCCCTGTACTGTCCACATAAGGGTTTACAATAATTACACACAATGTTTCACTAGCCGCATCAACAAATGGCTACATCACTTATCTTAAATTCGTCTCCCATGGTTGCTAGGTCATAGATCCTCCATTACCTAAACAAAACCCAGACAGTCCAGCTTGGTGAATGTTGTCAATGTCTCATAGTTGCTCTGTATTAGAAAGACCGACATCATTTACTAACATTTAATACAATAGGCAGATAATATTGCTTCAGTTTTGTAATAAAAAAAATAACCCTAGAAATAGTGCTTTAATTACTCATAGAAACGTGGCACATTAGAATGTTCCTCAGTAGAAAACGGAGATATCATTGCCACATGTCGTTATTAAATTTCCAGCTATATTTTGGGCAATTATTCATAACACAGCAGTTTCTGGACTGTATACATCATAAAAACATTTCCCTTGAATCAACTTAATTATCAGTACTAAAATAGAGTAAATGTGGGCCCTCTATCAACTTCTTAAAGACATCTGGAAAAGAGAGTCAATGCGTCAGTGGGAGGGAGGCCAGCACCAGTCAGTCGCCAATTTTAATTTAACAATAGTCGCTGAGGATAATCTAGCTCCTATAATTTTCCCTTGGACAGCAGTGTTACGGGACTAATAGTGTTCCCATTATCAGCACCAACTTCGTCTACAATCAAGGAAAGAATCCTAATTCCGAAACTTTTTATCTTTCATTCCTGATCAGTGAAATGCAGGTATATTAAGATGCTAAACAGCAACCAAAACAGGGTGAGCAATATTCTTATCTCCTTATTTAAATAATTGCAATATTTCCCTGATATAGCTGTCATATAGGTAATTACTATTTATGTGTGCTCTTTGACATGACTAATTGAAGGGGAAGGAGCACAATTAACATCTATTTGGCACAACCAGTACATGTGGTGAAGCCAGCCTCACCCAAGAGAGGAGTATTTGTCAATGTTCATATCTGGCTGTATAGGCCTCATCCATACAGATAAGGCTTCCCCATTTAGGGACAACATATATAGTCTAATACTGTAGTGAATGTCTACTAACCAATAATTTATATTGATGACTATATAAACTATAAACCCCACACTCTGAGCTAACGTGATCCTGGCATCCAAAGCACGGAGATTCCTACCCCAGGGTCATGTCCCTTTGGGTCCATGCTGCCGTCTTGTTCCAGGGCACCAACTTCAGTACCTTGTAGATACATTACAGTTCCAATTTCATCCTTCTTTGCCATGCTCACCACAGCTGTAGCACATTACTCTAGGACCATCTGCGTAGAGTGTGTCCACCTGTACTAACTCCTTCCCGACTGCTGCACCTGCAAAATATTCCCCAGAGCCCCCTGGCTCGATCCCATTAGTACATGACACCCCCCTCGGCTCCTTGCTTAGCCTGAGCGCATCTCCCCTTATATAGCCTGAGCGCATCTGCAAAGCAATTGCAACTGGCCCTTATCCCTGCCTTGATGTCAGGGGCGAATCTCGCCTATAAAGTCACGTTGGCTTCTGTTCCTCCCTTTTTTCTGTAGTGTAAAACTCAGTGTAGCCTCATGGCTTTCCTTCTACTCTACCTTTTGATTGAAGCCGCCGGAGGCGGCTAGTTTATTGTGCACCCCATACCCATCATGTGAGCGGTAGCGCAAAAGCATTACAGAGGGCACAAAAGGTCTTTATCAGACCTCATCTTAGATTATAACATAAACAATTTCATCTATCCTTCACACCTTATATTTACAATGTCAGCTAGTTACAGAGAAAGTGCTATTTCAAGAGCTATATATTTACAGTAATTCATTATACATTAATGGTAGGTGTTATCGCTAATACATAATAGTTTGACCAATGGAGATAGTCATAGGATAGCTTCTGTTTATTATTAGTCTTCACAATACACTAATTGTCTCTTCACTCATATGTCGTTTATCTACTGGAAGCGAAATATGGATACCGTGCAAGGATTTCAGGTAATTTATCCATGGTAATAAGATAGGTTGCCTATCATACAGAGTGAGCTTAGATTTATCTCTAAATGGCTCAATTTTACAACAATCCAAGTTATAGTGTTCGAGTGTGTGTCCCTGTATGTCCACACACTTTACACTTTACTTCATCTAGATCCCTATACAAGCCGAACTGCCAGAGATACTTGTAGCCAAGTCTTATACGAGCTGTGACAACATCTGTTAGTCTACTGACTTTGTTACTTGCCCCATACACATGTTTTACTTCACACATTTCAATGTCATGAACAATGGACCTGCTAGTTCCAGTTTCCACAGTTCTACTTTTTTTCAAATCCATCTAGGAATTCTCGTCTAATGACTCTTTTAGGGACCTATTTGATAACTCAAGATTCCGTTCAATACTCTCTTATTTTCTGCAGCCTTAGCGAGGGTGTCAACTTTGTAATGTTCCTGCAGGCCAATGTGAGAACTACTCTACCTGAAGCTCTGAAACATGACCTCTAAGGACCTTCTGAAGCCTTCCAGTTAGTAATGGTGCCGATGAGGTTAATACATACATACATACATACATACATACATACATACATACATACATACATACATACATACATACATACATACATACATACATACATACACATATAAGTCACGATAAATATCTACATCACGATAATTGCCTACTTATGTCACTAAAGTATCATACTGCCACTGGCGAGATTCCTGTAACAACTTAATTAATGAAATCTTAATGAAAATAATGAAGTTTTGAGTCTTGTAATGTATCCACTTGGCCTGCCCGACTGCAGCCACCATCTCCTGAAATTATCAACATTGCATGTTATCCATAAGGCTTACCAACTCCGACAAACCTTAACATCTGGTCATCCCATCCACTGATGATTCATTATAGCACTACACCTTCCCACAACCATCATAATGCACCGACCTTGCTAAGCCGATAATTACCGTACCTGTGGATGCACATTGGACGTACATTGGTCACACATGTGGTGACCATTAATACCCCCTCATTTCAACTGCATATATCGACTGCATAGTCAACAACGGAGTAGTCAGCAGAACTGCAGATGAAGCATCACACGAAAACACCGCCAAGCATCAGACCGTCTCCAACAGCAGCGCAGTACACACACTAGCTCGTGGCCAGTAGAAAATACCTTAGTTTTTACAATAAAGAAGAAAAGGCCACAAGTGTTTTGAACTGCTTCTTTCCCGCTATAAAGAAAGCTACAACCACAACCAGAAAAGCTGTTAATATACCGACCACTACCTGGCGCCACAATATACTCGGCAACACAACACAGTACCCTCACCACACTACACGGCATCCCCAACGTCCTCACCACACTACACGGCATCCCCAACGTCCTCACCACACTACACGGCATCCCCAACGTCCTCACCACACTACACGGCATCCCTAACGTCCTCACCACACTACACGGCATCCCCAACGTCCTCACCACACTACACGGCATCCCCAACGTCCTCACCACACTACACGGCATCCCCAACGTCCTCACCACACTACACGGCGTCCCCAACGTCCTCACCACACTACACGGCGTCCCCAACGTCCTCACCACACTACACGGCGTCCCCAACGCACTCGCCACACTACACGGCGTCCCAACGTCCTCACCACACTACACGGCGTCCCCAACGTCCTCACCACACTACACGGCGTCCCCAACGTCCTCACCACACTACACGGCGTCTCCAACGCACTCACCACACTACACGGCGTCCCCAACGTCCTCACCACACTACACGGCGTCCCCAACGTCCTCACCACACTACACGGCGTCCCCAACGTCCTCACCACACTACACGGCGTCCCCAACGTCCTCACCACACTACACGGCGTCCCTAACGTCCTCACCACACCACACGGCGTCCCCAACGCACTCACCACACTACACGGCATCCCCAACGCACTCACCACACCACACGACACCACACCACACCACACCTGCATTTTTTTGGACTGTCGGAAAGCCTTTGACACAGTACCCCATAAAAGGTTGATGCATAAGCTGGAGAAACAGGCAGGAGTAACAGGTAGGGCGCTCCAGTGGATAAGGGAGTACCTAAGCAATAGGAAGCAGAGAGTTACAGTGAGGGGTGAGACCTCAGAATGGCGTGAAGTCACCAGTGGAGTCCCACAGGGCTCTGTGCTTGGACCTATCCTGTTCCTGATATACGTAAATGATCTCCCAGAGGGTATAGACTCATTCCTCTCAATGTTTGCTGACGACGCCAAAATTATGAGAAGGATTAAGACAGAGGAGGACAGTTTGAGGCTTCAAGAAGACCTGGACAAGCTGCAGGAATGGTCGAACAAATGGCTGTTAGAGTTTAACCCAAGCAAATGTAATGTAATGAAGATAGGGGTAGGAAGCAGGAGACCAGATACAAGGTATCACTTGGGAGATGAAATACTTCAAGAGTCAGAGAGAGAAAAAGACCTGGGGGTTGATATCACGCCAGACCTGTCCCCTGAAACTCATATTAAGAGGATAACATCAGCAGCATATGCCAGGTTGGCTAACATAAGAACGGCCTTTAGAAACTTGTGTAAGGAATCTTTCAGAACATTATATACCACATATGTCAGACCAATCCTGGAGTATGCGGCTCCAGCATGGAGTCCATATCTAGTCAAGCATAAAACTAAACTGGAGAAGGTTCAAAGGTTTGCCACCAGACTAGTACCCGAGCTGAGAGGTATGAGCTACGAGGAGAGACTACGGAATTGAACCTCACTTCGTTGGAAGACAGAAGAGTTAGGGGGGACATGATCACCACTTTCAAGATTCTCAGGGGAATCGACAGGGTTGATAAAGACAGGCTGTTTAACACAAGGGGCACAAGCACAAGGGGACACAGGTGGAAACTGAGTGCCCAAATGAGCCACAGAGATATTAGAAAGAACTTTTTTAGTGTCAGAGTGGTTGACAAATGGAATGCATTAGGAAGCGATGTGGTGGAGGCTGACTCCATACACAGTTTCAAGTGTAGATATGATAGAACCCAATAGGCTCAGGAACCTGTACACCTGTTGATTGACGGTTGAGAGGCGGGACCAAAGAGCCAGAGCTCAACCCCCGCAAGCACAACTAGGTGAGTACAACTAGGTGAGTACACGGCGTCATCAACGCCCACAACACACCACACGGCGTCATCAACGCCCACAACACACCACACGGCGTCATCAACGCCCTTAACACACCACACGGCGTCATCAACGCCCTCACCACACGGCGTCCCCAACGCCCTCGCAACACGGCGTCCCCAACGCCCACAACACACCACACGGCGTCATCAACGCCCTTAACACACCACACGGCGTCATCAACGCCCTCACCACACGGCGTCCCCAACGCCCTCGCAACACGGCGTCCCCAACGCCCACAACACACCACACGGCGTCATCAACGCCCTTAACACACCACACGGCGTCATCAACGCCCTTAACACACCACACGGCGTCATCAACGCCCTTAACACACCACACGGCGTCATCAACGCCCTCACCACACGGCGTCCCCAACGCCCTCGCAACACGGCGTCCCCAACGCCCACAACACACCACACTGTCCTTATCTCCAATGCGATCATCACCCCAGGCACATGTCTTGAGCCAGAGCACACCAATACACCACAAAACGTCTCCACCAATAACACCGCCAATATTAAACCAAACGCTAACACACACTCTTCCTTCTCTCTGGTAATCCGTTAGTTACCTGACCCACACTCGCCAGATATAATCACTTGTGTAGTGGCCACCTGCCACACTGCCACCTACGTTAACACACCTCATCATTAATCACTACAATACACCCGGCGCTTCCACCACCAGTAACGCTACACATGCTTCACCTTGGCCCACAACGCCAACAATATCATGCACTATACTACCTCCATGCTCTTAGACGCCAAAACATGCACATTACACTACAGTAAACTAATCATTACACAGGCGTCTAATACGCCACTACACGTGCATTACATTATACCTCCGGCGTCCAAACGCCAATACACACCCATGAACCACACCCAGCGTCCAAACGCCAATACACACCCATGCACCACACCCAGCGTCCAAATGTCAAAAACACACTGCGTTGCCACCTCTGGACGCCATACACCCACCAACGGACACTCTCCTATTGTCCCACGGTAACACTCCCCATAATTCTACCTGCACCCACAAAAAGTTTCCATGGACCTCTTCATGGTACACCAGACGTCAAAATATGCATTGCTCACTATGCCTAAGCGTCCACAATTCACTGCGTCTATTTTCTATATCTACGTCTAACAACGCCGGAACTCGCTCAAATATTTTAGGTAATATTTAATTATCCAAAAAATATTCGATTTCACTTTACATGTACTTTACATTTACTTTAAATTACGTAGTTTTCATGCTTGATTTCACTTTAGCAACTATTTCTCACTATTACCGGCATACCAACGACAAGCCCCATGGTGTGGCCCGCTCGGCCACCCATCGCTTAGCCCCACTTGGCCCGCACATGGCCCACGCTGGCCCACATTCATATGCGCAAGTTTCCGTAGCCATTCTCTATAATTCGCACTATAAACATTGCACTTGTGTTGGATCCCGATGACTTAGTGATGTTGTCATGCATCTTCATTCCTGCAACGAGCCGTCTCTCATTGCAGGAATCTATAAAGAATTTAACCCCACATGTGCCCCACAATGGCCTAATCCCTGTAATTAACTCTAAAGCCTCTGACCTGATCTCACCTGACCTTCCCTTTCTCCTCTAAAACACCGTTCACAACACAACCGACGTTCCCGATGGTCTTGCTTCTTTTTTTTTTTGCAGGGATATTCCTGCGCGTGTCCTAAGCCTCTGGTTGGCCCACTGGCTGTTTCTTGTTTCTGTTTTACTTACGCGGAGTACAAGTATTTATGACTCTATGGTCGCATCAGTAAGATTTGGTCTCATGGTTTAACAACTTCTGCTCTGTTGAATCTAAGTGGAAATCTTAACGGGTCTGTAACTGTGCACTGTTTTAGATAATGTTCCAGTGGTCTGTCGAGCATTTCTCCACAGTGCTGACTTTCTGCTCATNAATAGATTATGTCACCCAGAAGTGTCAGGAGGCTGCAGACAGATTTATCCCAGTCCAAAAAGAGAAAAATGAAAAGCAAAAAGAATCCGTGGTTCAATCAGGAATGTGCGGCAGCGAGGCAACTGAGTAAAAGAACATGGAGAAACTACGGGAACAACAGAACATCAGAGAGCAGGGAGAGATACCAGAGGGCCAGAAATGAGTACTTCAGAGTGAGGAGAGAAGCAGAGAGACAGTATGAAAATGACATCGTGAGTAAAGCGAAGACCCAATCAATACTGCTCCACATCCACATCAGGAGGAAAACAGCAGTGAAGGAACAAGTGACGAAACTGAGGAATTGGGAGAACAGATACACAGTGAACGACAAGGAGGTGTGTGAAGAACTCAACAAGAGATTCCAGGTGGTCTTCACAATAGAAAAGGAGAGGTCCCTGCACTAAATGAGGAGGCAAACCGAGCAACCTTGGAGGAATTTGACCTCACCAGTGATGAGGTCAAAAGGAATCTGTTGGAGCTGAATGTGACAAAGGCTGTTGGGCCTGACAGAATCTCACCTAGATACTAAAAGAAGGTGCAGAGGCACTAAGTGTGCCACTCTCTATGGTGTATAACAGGTCACTGGAAACAGGAGACCTTCTGGAAAGCTGGAAGACAGCTAATGTATTCCCAATATACAAAAAGGTTGACAGGCAAGAGGCACTGAACTACAGGCCAGTTTCCCTTACTTGTATACCATGCAAGGTGATGGAGAAGATCGTGAGAAAAAGGCTCGTAGAGCAGCTGGAGGGAAACAGCTTTGTAACACCACCACCAGCATGGGTTCAGAGATGGTAAATTGTCTCACATGTCTACTAGAATTCTATGACAAAGAAACACAAATTAGGCAAGAAGAGAAGGGTAGCAGACTGCATTTTCTTGGACTGTCAGAAAGCCTTTGACACAGTACCTCACAAAAGGCTGTTGCAAAGTTGGAGCACCAGGCAGGAGTAAAAGGTAAGGTGCTCCAGTGGATAAGGGAGTATCTAAGCAACAGGAAACAGTGAGTAATTGTGAAGGAGGAGGCATCAGAGTGGCCAGATGTCACCAGCGGGGTTCCACGGGGCTCTGTATTTGGATCCATCCTGTTCAAATATATGTAAACGACCTTACAGAGGGTAGATGCATTCTCTCAATGTTTGCTGATGATGCAAAAATTATGAGAATAAAAAACATATGAAGATAGACAAAACTACAGGACGACCTGAATATAAACTGGTGGAATGGTCTAGAAAATGGCTACTAAAGTTCAATTCAGGAAAGTGTAAAGTAATGAAATTAGGCAAAGGGAACAGAAGGCTGAATACAATGTACCATCTGGGAGGTGATATCCTACAAAAGTCAAATAGAGAGAAAGATTTGGGGGTTGATATCACACCGAACCTGTCTCCAGAGGCTCACATTAAAGGGATATCATCAGCGGCATATGCTAGACTGGCCAACATAAGAACTGCCTTTAGAAACGTGTGTAAGGAATCGTTCAGGATGCTAAATACCACTTATGTAAGACCAATCCTGGAGTATGCAGCTCCAGCCAAGATTCCATACCTAGTTAAACACAAGACGAAGTTAGAGAAGATTCAAAGGTATGCCGCCAGACTGGTCCTGGAACTGAGAGGTATGAGCTACGAGGAAAGGCTAAGGGAGCTGTACCTTACACCCCTGGGAAACAGAAGAGTAAGGGAAGACAAGATATCCACCTACAAAATTCTCAGGGAATTAACAGGGTGGACAATGACAAAATCTTTAGCACGGGTGGAACATGAACAAGGGGACACAGGTGGAAACTTAGTACCCAGAAGAGCCAAAGAGACATTATAATTTTTTTTCAGTGTCAGGGTAGTTAACAGGTGAAATGCATTAGGCAGTGATGTGGTTGAGGCTGACTCCATACACAGTTTCAAATGTAGATATGATAGAGCTCAATAGGCTCAGGAATCTGAACACCAGTTAATTGACAGTTGAGGGGCGGGACCAAAAGCCAGAGCTCAACCCCCAGGAACACAACTAGGTGAGTACACTGCTACTACCAACGGCGTCCACTTTGTCCTCTCACAGCACCAAGTCAAGCGTTCTGGACTGTCCAAGGTGAACTGCCCTCCTCAGTGCAATCGCCTCCTTACGCCACCTCGGTGAACATAAACATCATTAGCTAGATAGACAGTATACTGGGTGACCTTAGGATGAGAGTTGAGTGACGACCACCGGCCGGGTCCGACGCTCCTAAGGTCTCTCTGCTCCTGGCTAGTGTTTACGTTGGACCTTTACTGGTTGCTCTGCCTGCTGGTGGTGGTTTGCCAATGACAGGGTGACGGTTAGATTTGCCATGGGGACTTCTCGACCTTCAGTGAAGAGGGTATTGTCGGCTGGTCTTGCATTTACGGTGCCGGTGGACCATCAGTTGGTTGATGTCGCCCTAGTGGACGTGCTACATGTGCAGCTGTCGGACTTAGTGGGCGTCCAGCTGCTTCAGGGCAACCATGCTGTTGTCAAGTTCCACCTCCAGGCTGCCTTTCAGGCGTTTCTCGAGCGGTGTGAGGGGGGTGTTTACCCTCTCCCTGATACCTCCGGTTCAGTTAAAGTGGTGAATCTTTGTGTCTCCTTGATGTATGTGGGGGGTGCATGGTGCCCCCTTTGAATTTCAGAACGAACTTTTAACCTCCTGTTTTGAATGGTTTGGGACTGTGTTAAGTGTTCATTGGAACGAGGTCCTTGCTGGGCACTGTGCTTGAATGCTTGACGCCTCCCGCACCCTGACGATGTCGCTGAAGTGTAGTGTTCCGTCGTCGATGTCCGTGTTGGGTTACATGCTCTGCTGCTTGTAATGGGGGGAGGGGGCGGCATCCGCACACCTGTTATAGGTGGTCACGAGGGTCATCTGACTGCAGCGTGTGACGTGAGATCAACTGGTAGGGTGCATATTTTTCGTGCGGAGGAGTTTCCACCCTTGTTGCGTTCGGACGGTACTGAGGATGGAGTGGGTGCTGTGCCTGAGGCGCCTGATTAACTGTCTGCTGCTCCACATGTTGAGGCAAGTTCTATGGTCTGTGCGACATGTCTAGTAACTGTTATGACCCCCTGGAGTTGTTGAGCCGGTGTGTGTGGGGTTCGGGCCGTCGCCTGCACTGCGTGTAGTGAAGGATGTCCCAGTGGAGGTCAATGTCCTGCCCCCGCCTGTGGATGTGGTCCCAGCTCCCGGGGACACGGGTTCTGCAGTTTTAGAGGGGGTGCTTCGGCAGGGGCAGATGCCTGCCGTGCCTGTGTGTATCGGCCACTGTATTTCTGATGCTTTCATCCCTTTGCAGAAGCATGTGTGCTGGTGTTCTGAGGCTGTTTCCCTGGATGATGTGGACAGTGCAGGCGATGTGGCTTCTGGGGGACTCTTCGGGCGGTGTGGGTGTGGACCATGCGGATTTGAACATGGTGGCCGTGTCTGCGGTGATTGCGGTGATGGGGAGTGGTGTGGTGCGGCCTGTCTCGAAGCATTCGCGGCGAGTTCGGAGTGTGTCTCCCCTTCGTGGTGTGCCTTGGGAGGAAGTGGCGGGAGTATAGTACTCTGGCGTCCCCCACCGTAGATGACGGGGCTGTGAGGGGGCTTCGAATTGCTTCCTGTGCCCCCCTGCGCCTCCTGCTGTTGGACCTCTGCAGTAGGGGAGGGCCCCTGATGATCGGGACCTCGTCGTTGTGATGAAGAAAGATGTGCACCAGGGGGCCCTTGGCTCCTGTGCCCAGTGGTGGCGTTGATGCCACGCCTGCATCCCCTGCGGTTCTCCCTCCTTCGTTGCCCCGGTCTGGGGGGAGCCTTGTCCGGCTGCCGGGGTCGTGTCCTGTGAGGTTCAGGTGTTGGGCCCTTATCGGGATGCCTGGGTGCTTCCGATCCCGTAGTGCTCTTCCACTATCTTGGTGCCGCAGGTGAAGTTTGTTTATGGGGTGTCAGATAGGATATCTCAGCCACAGGTGCCGCCTGGTGGCCGGGTGTCTTTTGACACGTTGATGATTTGGGAAGCGCACTGCTTGCGCTTTCCGATATACAAGTTCCCGGAAAAATATTAGTTGACGTCTTGTGCACAAGGCTACGCCATGGATCAACTGACGCCGTGAACTCGAAATTCTGCCCTACGGTGTGGCAAGTCTCCCTCTACTGTCCACCTCTATTTTAGTAGGCACTCCTTTATCTACGGCACAACGAGCCTAGCACTTTTGACATTCTTGTCCTCAACGTCAACAGGTCTCCCATCATCTGTCCTGGTGCAGTCATCGGGAGGGTAAACCCCTTTGTGCAAACTACACCTACTCGCAAAAAGAAGAAGAAAGCCTTAGGGTAACACTCTTCCAATTGGGAACTGACATTGTAATTGCTTTCACAACCTAGATGGCGTTGATATCGTTATGCAACCCACCAGAGGTCATCATCATCGATCTCACCTTCTAATTGAGATATGAAACAGAAGCCTTTCACCGACACCATACCACCGCCAGCAGATGGAGTTGTTTGCTTCTCACCTAATACCTGGGAGTTGGAGTGCAGGTCTCTAAATGGCGCCGAAATTGCCTCTCCACATTCCAGCAACGGTGCTGATACTGTAACATTATTCTACCAATTAACTTTGAAGATGCATAACAAAACATCAAATATCATGTAGATCTTAACTCAACAAATATAGCATAATCACAATAACATAATCGTCACTAAAACCAGCAATAATAAAATTAACGTAAAAACTTCTTAAACCTATGTTGCTCAGTAACTGGCTTCTCATATTATGGCATGAAATCTCTGAAACTAATATATGTACTCTATTCGGTGTCGCTATGGGTTCCCCTCTCTCCCCTGTTCTTGCTAATTTCTACATGGAATACCTCGAAACTGTTCTTCTTCATTCTATTGATACTCGTCCCTCTCTTTGGCTTCGCTATGTTGATGACATTTTTTCTTTATGGCCTCCTGACCTTAGTCTTTTCCGGCCGTTCCTCTCCTCTCTCAACAATCTTGCTCCTTCTATTCATTTTAAAGTTGAGTGGGAATCTAATTCCCTCCTTCCTTTTCTTGACGTTCACGTTCTCAGCTCTGTGTCCGGGTTGTCTTTCTCTGTCTACCATAAACCCATGCATAGTGGCATGTACATTCACTTCTTTTCCTACCATCCTCCTTCTGTTAAGAAAAGTGTCCTCGTCTCTCTCTTCCTCCGCGCTCTACGCATCAACAACCCTCAGTTTCTTGATCTTGAAATTACCTTTTTCTACAAATCATTCTCTCGCCTTGGTTACCCTTTGCATTTCATCAACTGTGCCTACTCTCAAGTTAAACGAAATTTCTTTCATCCTAAACCTGCTTCCAACACTAGTAGCACTGTACTATGCCTTCCTTCATATCTGAACTCAAAACTTTTACCAATACCTTTCGTCCTCTTGACATTAAACTCGCCTTTCGACAAACTAACACACTTCGCAGCAATCTAGTTCACACTGCTCCTCCTGCTTCTAATGCTGCTGGTGTCTACTCTATTTCCTGTTCGTCTTGTCCTCTCCAATACTTTAGCGAAACTGGCCGTACACTGAATGACAGACTTAAAGAACACAAGAGAAGTGTTAGGTCTGCAGACACTAACAATGTTCTCTTGTGTCATGTGAGGGATTCTAATCATCCCATTGATTGATCTTCCTCCAAAATAATCTTTCCTGCCTCTACACTACACAGACGCCGTCTTGTTGAATCGGCTCTAATACACAATGTACCCAACATGAACTTGAGTCCTGGCTTTGTTGCTGTGGACTCTTCTCTTTCACAGTATATACTCAAATGCCCTAATCTTTCTAACAAACGTGACCTAACATAAGCGTACCCTTCCATTTATCTTTCTTTCTCTCTTCTCTCTTTTTTCTCTTCTCCTACGTTCCCTTGCTATCCTCTTCTTATTACTATCTCTTTCTCATTCGGTGGTTATAATAGGAGCGGCCTCGTATGGGCCAATAGGCCCTCTGCAGTTCTTATTCCTACTTTACCCAATACTACACCTTACTTTGCTCCTCACGTCTCTCTTGCCTATTTATTGCCTGTCTCTACTTCCTCATCACAATCGACTTGTGAATGGTCCAGGACGGACCGAAACGTCGTCGTCCCTTCACCTTCTAGTGTGTGGTCTGGTCAACATACTTTAGCCACGTTATTGTGACTCATCGCCTGCATATGTACTCTATTGTAAAAATGAAAGTCTGCAAACTTTGGAACTCGTATGATTCTGTTTATTAAAACATCAGTAACTTATGAACAAATCCACAAGGGTCGTGACGAGGATTCGAACCTGCGTCTGGGAGCATCCCAGACACTGCCTTAATCGACTGAACTATATTATATTAATATAGTATTAATTGACGCAAGTGTCAGTTAACTACCTAAGCAAACTACCTAAGGCAGTGTCTGGGATGCTCCCGGACGCAGGTTCGAATTCTCGTCACGGCCCTTGTGGATTTGTTCATTTGATGCATCACGTTAGTGTGATCTCTGTGTGTGATCAGTAACATATCTTAAACGGATGCTTTACATATGGATAAACTTAATCATCATAAATATCATATCCGTTGTGACGTTAATCTGAAAATAGAGCAGTGGCTATTCCGCCAGGTGATATGCCAATCACATAAAAAAAAGTAAATAAAGTAAAAAGACTGCTTGTAACCTCTACTGTGTGAGAGCTGTGGGTAAAACAAAGAGAATGGAAAACTTTAAACATTTAATATAACAAAAATGACTTTAATAACAAATAAAATAAATCCCATTATCCACTTGGTGATACACAATATAAATGAAATATAAACATGTGACAGTTACGATAATGGCAAAAGAAAGGTGCAAATTAATACAATATACTAAAGCTGTATATGCATCTACTTTTTCTGGGAAGGCTACAGTATATGTTACTGCTTGAGAGCACGAAGTGTATTCTGAGGACTGGCCTGTTGTTATAGATTCAGCTACTCGGAACAAGTTCCAAGTAGCACGGGCTATGGTGAGCCCGTAACTTACCTGGCACAGGAGCTGGGCAAGAAGCACGGGCTATGGTTAGCCTCGTGGACAAGAGATGTCTCCCGTCGAGAGGACTGGCCGTAGGTGAGCTGCTCATATATGCGGGCCAGGCTAGTGTAGATGGTGCTGATGTTGTGGGGTAACAATCGTCCGGCAGTCTTATACAAGCAGTTAGTCTGGTCGACAAGCGAGTGGCGCTGGGCCCCAGACAGCAGGTGTCTAGGTGTCTCGGGTACTAGAGAGTGGAGGTGGGGGTGGTGTCTTGTCTAGACATAGGCTTCTGAGGATGTATTGTTGTTGTTGATGTTGATTCCTTATGTTGGAGCATGCAGATACGTTAGTGAATAGGTTGTAAATTGAACAGGCAGGATCTTCTGCCAATGCAGGAGATTACCGTAACACCCTTAATTGACAACATTAAGAAACTCCTGTCAACCATGAATTTGGCTGTATGCAATGTTATGAACCCCTTTGTAACCCTATGATTTAGGTCCGCCCCCACACTGAGAGTTATTCCTCACCTGATCGTATAGAGGATTCAGGGAAATTAATTAGTGCCAACAACTGTCATTATATGTGACCAAGAAGGAGATAAGTGCAGATGAGCATCTTTGGAAAACTTCAAAGTGAGATGTCGAGACTATGGAACGTGCTGTGTGTGCAAAAATGACGTAATCGTGGGAGCATGTCATGTGCAAAGGTCTTAAAACATCATTTGTCGTGTGAGGGGTCTGAAAAGGAGAGCGCACATCGTCGCTCCAGAAAAAGAAGGATATTTGTGACTTGTGGAGAAGAATCTGTAGAGAGCTTCGTGAATAAATTGGCAAATGATTAGTGATGTATCTCTTGAATAGGGGCGACCTGAAGCCAGTTGGGTGGTTGTCCCCCGAGGAGCCACGGTGTGTGAATCATACAAGAAGATGGCTTGAACAGGTGTACCGGATGCCTGTGCAATGTTTCACACCCAAGTCAAGACTGAAAGGAGCCGATTATTTGGCAATCAAATAGAAGTTTTGTGGGTGACTTGACAAATTTGGCGTCGTGCTCCAATATTTTTGCTGCGCGAGCCTATTAAACTGTCATATGGTGTTTGGTGCAGCAAGATTAAGTGCTCTGTGATCTTGTATGATATTCAGGAATGTATATTAAAATGTTTGTGGGTAATACTGAGATGATATAACGAGTTTACGGTGAATTAACATTATGAAGGTGGGAGCAATACATGCTCATACGGCCGGGGTCAGTAATTGACTAAAGGGGGAACCTCTCCGGCGGACGGAGAATTCTGGTGTGGACTCGCCCAGTGATGGAGGAGTAACCCTGCAGTACAGTCCCAGCGAGCACATATGGAATTGTAAAGAGGATTTTATTTAACAAATGTTATTTGTATTTTAATGAGAGATTATTTTATGGTAATGTAATTACAGGTTCATGTATGATGGACGTGGTTCGTCCTTAGATGAGGTAGCAGCGATACATGAGGTGCTGCGAGAGAAATATACTTATTTGAGGACCCACTGATGGATGGTCCCAGTAATTATACACAAGAAGATTAATCATTAAGGAGACTTGTGGGTCAACAAGAGAAGCTGATCTTCACGACGGTATTGCGAGGGCCGAGTGGGAGGCGATATATGTTTGAGAGGTGAATAGATTCATGTAGCATGCATGACACATTGAAAGGTGAGAGCGTTGATATTTCTTTAGGAGTAATAATTGACATGTACAAAGCCTAGCCCAGACGGCGAGGTTACTGATGCACCGAGGGTTGCTGAAGAGGAACAAACAGCAGCCTAACAGAGACAGTTAGATTGAATGCTGATGAAGTGTGATGCTATTTTGACGAATCATACTTGATAATAATATTTTATTATTTTTTCTAATATTCTTTGTAATAAATATTTATCAGTTAGACAACTGCGTTTGCCCTTGTCCTTATATTCAATATATCTATCTGCAGAATCGAGCTATTAACTCTTGGGACCCCGTCTTTCTAACCAATTTATTTTTCTTCTATTATATCTACTACATTTATTTCTCTCTAACACACATACACACACACACAAACCCACAGAGGAAGAAGCCCGTAGCAGCCGTCTAACTCCATGGTACCTATTTCCTGTTAGGTGAACAGGCACACCAGGGTGAAAGAAACACTGCCCATTTGTTTCTGCCTCTGCCCGGAATCGAACCCTGGCCCTTAGAACTATGACACCAGAGTGCTGTCCACTCAGCCGCGAGGCCCTTTGACGGCTGAGGGGTGAAACCTCTTGTGCAGGTTTCTTAGAGGAGAGAGGAATAATTGCAGGCCAGACGACAGCATAAAGAAGCGGCAGTGAACCCCACACCCATCTCATGGGCGGTAGGGGACCCCATACCCATCCCATGGACGGTAGTGGACCCCATGCCCATCCCATGGGATTAGTGAACCCCCACACTCATCCCATGGGCGGTAGGGAACCCCCATTCCTATCCCGTGGGCGGTAGTGGACTCCATTCCTATCCTGTGGGTGGTAGTGGAAAGGGTTACAGAGGCACATATTGGGCTCAGAACTGAGCCTTAAACTTATTTAGATAAGTAAGTTAGTTTAATCTAGTACTAACTTGGGTACCCAGCCAATTTGACTGGACGGAAAAGCGACGGTTTCGCATCATGCAGGTCGGCCTTCAATCCTCGACTGTCCAAGTGGGTGGGCACCATTCGTTCTCCCAGGCTCATCCCAAATCCTTATTCTGATCCCTTCCCAGTGCTATAAAGTCTAATGGCTTAGCGCTTTACCCTGATAACTAAAAAAATTCTGAGCTAGGTACACAAATAAAAAATACTTCGTTTAATGAGTTCAAAGTAGTTAAAAAAATTTAATATTATTATAATCGTTATAATGTACTTGTTAAGAATATCATGTTACCACTAAATACGACTTATTTCAATATATCATGTGGGCCGCTGTTTACCACTTGTTTGCGCTTACCGTTAATTGTGGCCGTTAATTACCCCTGTTTCTGTATGTCGTGTGGTTGCCTCCTGACTCATTACAACATAATATAAATGATGAATCGAGAAATCTACCCTTTAGCTTTAAAAAGTTGAAATAACTTTTGAATGTTGACCAGAGAGGGAGTATTGTAACGCTGGAGAGTGCACCCATGACTCACTATGAGAACGTCCTGGTAAGACCCCTGTGCCTCAGGTTCAGCAAGAGTTAATCGAAATATCGTCTGGCTCCACCCTAGTCAGCTTGTTCCCTGTTTATGAAAATCCTGATAGTCTTAGCAAATATTAATGAAACTCTAATTGCTTTGGTACGTCATGGGCAGCTGACGCCCTGATGTGCTGACCCGAAGTTGGTTGAGTCAGCTGGGAACAGGTTCACACCAGACGTTCCCACAACAACTGTAGAACGCCCCCCCTTCTCATTCATTTGTATATATACCCCTGTGTTATAGTTAGAGAGAGAGACAGTGCTGGAGGGTCGGAGAGTGTGTGAGGCGGCAGGTCATCTGGCAAGCCCCAGAGACAGAGTGAATCCGGCTGACTGAGAGGCAGAGAGTGGTCTTAAGGTAATATAAGTGATCTTTGATTCATTTCCATGTCTGGATCCCGTAACAATTGCCAGTGTTAAAGTAGTGAATTACATATTTTTTTCTTAATAAACTCATGTTAAACTTCCATCTGTATCAATTGTTGAATCCCCGTAGCTTCTAATAACCGTCTCATAAATATTGACAGTTAAAGAAAGAGTACTCTCTCCAGTCAAGCAATGTTTCTTGCCTCGTTGCTTGATATAGTAAATGGTTAAGGCAGATGGTGGCAGCGTCATTAATCCTGTGTAGCATCTCCTTGGTGGAAGGGTACCTTTTGCTTCTGGTGCTATATGGCAGGGTATATTAATAGTTTATATTTTTAATTTATGTATATAGTGGTGTTACAATTTTTATAGGTTTATAGTTATTAGTCATTCAATATAAATTATTGGTTAGTGACATTCACCTAACAGTATTAGGATATATATGTTGTCCTAAATGGGGAAAGCCTTATCTGTATGGATGAGGCCTATACAGCCAGATATGAACATTGACAAATACTCCTCTCTTGGGTGAGGCTGGCTTCACCACAGATACTGGTTTGGCAAATAGATGTTATATTGTGACTCATTCCCCTTCAACTTAGTCATGTCAAAGAGAACACATAACTAGTAATTACCTATATGACAGCTATATCAGGGAATATATTGCAATTATTTAAATTAAGGAGATAAGAATATTGTTCACCCTGGTTTTGGTTGCGTTTAGCATCTTAATTACTGCATTTCACTGATCAGGAATTAAGATAAAAAGTTTCGGAATTAGGATTCTTTCCTCTGATGTAGACGAAGTTGGTGCTGATAATGGGAAACACTATTAGTCCCGTAACACTGTGTACAAGGGAAAAATGATAGGAGCGTAGATTATCCTCAGCGACTATTGTTAAATTAAAATTGGCGACTGACTGGTGCTGGCCTCCCTCCCACTGACGCATTGGACTCTCTTTTCCAGATGTCTTTAAGAAGTTGATAGAGGGGCCCAATTTACTCTATTTTAGCTACTGTAATTAAGTGATTCAAGGGAAATGTTTTATATGATGTATACAGTCCAGGAAACTGCTGTGTTATGAATAATTGCCCAAAATATAGCTGGAAATTTAATAACGACATTGTGGCATGATATCTCCGTTTTCTATCTGAGGAAACATTCTAATGTGCCACGTTTCTCTATGGTTAATTAAAGCACATTTCTAGGGTTATTTTTTTATTACAAAAACTGAAGCAAATTATCTTGCCATTGTATTAAATGTTAGTAAATGCTGTCGGGTCTTTCTAAACAGAGCAACTATTGAGACATTGACAACATTCACCAAGCTGGACATGCTGGGTTTTGTTGTGGAATGGAGGATCTATGACCTAGCAACCATGGGAGACGAAAATTTAAGAAAGTGATGTAGCCCTATTTGTTGATGCGCCGCTCAGTGAAACATTGTGTGAATTATTGTAAGCCTTATGTGGACAGTACAGGGCAGGATGTAATTTTTTAATATTTTTGTTACTAAGGATGAAGAACCTGAGATTTATATGTGTTGTGTACATATTAATGACAAGTTGTCATTTTTGTTTACTTGCCAGCATCCTGGTTCCATGTAATTTTATGGTTATGTAATTATATGTCAGTAGTTTAAGTATTTGTGCATTGTGGGGTACCCTCACACGGTCTTATGGATTATAAAAAAAATATTACAGATATTTTACCATGCTATGATGCGGATTTAATGTATACGATGTAGAGGTGTTATGATTCATGTCGAATTTTTTTTTTAATTATTTCATCATGTTTATTGTGAACTGACGTGTGAACTTTAGTTAGTACATATATATATAGGTGGATGCCATTCTCCAGGTCCTTGCGCTAATGGAACCATTGCAATGATTCATATGGAGACATATGGTGAACAAATCCACAAGGGCCTGATGAGGGTTCGAACCACTTCAGCGAGATGATCCCTGATGTGCCTTAATCGACTGTGCCACGACATTGAAAAAGAATTGCAACCGGGAGGTGCTCTGCCCTCACACGGATCCTGCAGCATCTCCGAGACACAATCCAGGGTTTTACGCAATTCCCCATGCACCCGGCTCTGTCAACAAGCTGTTGACAGAGTTTCTTCGCCTTTCATGCAGACAGAAATACACAATAGCGTGATACATCAAATGAAAAAATCCACAAGAATTCTTTTACCTTCACCATTCTTTTACCTGTGTGGCGCAATCGACTAAGGGGCGCGTCTGGGATCCATTCGGACGTAGATTCGACCCTCATCCACTGGCCCTTATGGATTTATTCATATGATGTTTCACTCGATTATGATTTCTTTGTGACATTTGCGTGTTTAAGGAGGGAAGTGGTGTTGTAATCCACGAGTAAGGATGGAATATTAGCTAGAAAATCATAACTACAATACTAAACATATGATGAGTGGAAGTACTTTAAGTGTTCGACGACTGGTCACACATCCAGGTAAGGTCAAGGGATTAAGACAGAGCTGCTGCCCAAACGAATGTTCCAGCCAAGAGGACTAAGAGTGACCTCACGTTTAGGAACAAGTGACCGACGGTTCAATCGGATTACATACCCTCCTTTGGGCGCATGGTGTAATGGTTGAAGCTGTGGACTGGCTGAAGACAGTCTATTGGGAGGAGTGGTACAGCAAGTCCTCCTTATCTCAGTCTGTGGCAGCAACGAAGTGGAAACTGACAATATCTGTGAAACCCACTCGGTGGTCTTGTTGACCAAGTCTGCAGTATGTGAGTACTGAATTGGAAGGCTAACGGGTGTGTAGAGTTGTAGTGATGATTCAGTATTAGGGATTGGCGGAGGTTCAAGTGCAGGTGGACTTGGGAGGTTTGTAGTGGTTTATGGGTGGGGAAGCTGGATTTACACCAGAGAAAGTTAATGGTTATTTCCTTTTCAAGAGTCCAATTTATGTAATTAATGGGAAAACCCAGACGGCCTTTAATACCTTCCATATGTCCTCTCATTGTATTCCTGTACAAACCAAGTGGTACGCCTCAAGGATTGTTGTGGAGAATCCTACATGGTTATATATTGAGGTATATGAGATGATTTCGGCGCTTAGTGTTCCCCGGCCCGTCCTTGACCAGACCTCCATCCCCAGGAGCAGCCCGTGACAGCTGACAAACACCCAGGTACCTATTTTACTGGTAGGTAAACAGGGGCATAGGGTGAAAGAAACTCTGCCCATTGTTTCTCTCCGGCGCCGGGATCGAACCCGCGGACCAGAGGATCACAAGTTCCAGTGTGCTGTCCGTCGGCGACCAGCTCCCTGGTGGTAGTAACGGTTGCTGAGGCAAGGAGTTATAGTTGTGTGATCGCTGTGCCGGAATGAACCGGGGTTCAGCGTCACCGACAAAATGCAGTAATTGCGAGAGTGTTCACCAGTCTTCAGATAGTTCACTATTGTTGTGACCTGTTCAAGAAGGTCAAGACTGAGTTCTCACACATCTGTCAGAGTGGGGGGCAGGAAATGCGATTCTGCTGCCCCCAGGTGTTGCAAGTGACCATTTTTAGTAACATAACTCATATCCATAGTGCATTAGCTAGATTGTTGGAATAAATTTAGTTGTGGTTACCTGTTTTCTTGGTAGATGGGACACAACAGCCTGGGAGGCAGCTATCTAGTGGAAGGAAAACCCTGATCTCAACCTTCGCTGCCTTGCGGCCATACCTACTTTTGGGATGGGCTTTAGGAGCAACCTCGAGAAAAATCCGGAGCTGGAGCCCCTAAGGCAGTTCGTTGTTAACTTCATCTCTGTTCTGGCAGTGCCTGCGATGGAAACCATGAGTTTTGGCTTGCCCTTTCCATTGGAAAATTTTCAGCAGCGGGAGAGGAGGGACCTGCTGCATAGGTAACAGCCTTCCTCCATATTGACCTACCAGGCTTTGATCCTGGAGAGAACACTCCTGCCTCGACATCCAGAGCATGGTGTCCATGGTTCTCTCCAGGTCTCCATGGTCTCCTCAGACGACTGCGGGATGCCTACATGTGTGCTTACATCATCTCTTTTCGATTACTGCCCCTTTGTTAAACTATACATATAATAGTGCTACTTGTGTTAACTGGATTGGCTCAGGGTATCAATACCCCATATACTCTGTCTCTGAATCCAGAACCTTACGTTTGGGGGGTCCACCAGTGGGGCTTCGCAGTTGCAGAACGTTTATCCTAAAGGCCTAACCGTTTTCTCTTCACCTGAGATACAGCGGATATCGGTGGTTGCTATCGACTGTGTTTTGTAATTTTCTGTAAAGTAACACCTCTTGCAGTTGAAGACCACTGGTGTGGTACTGTTGCTGCAATTGTATGTGGTGCAGGAAGAAACAATAAAACAACGCCCTCACAGAGGCAAAACGAGGAACAGAGCAGAGGGCAGCGTCTAATATGGTTGTCATGAAAAAGGAGGATGACTCGAGGGAGAAGCAGATCGAAGTGGTTGGAAAGAGTAGCATGTAGGGTGAACAATTTTGTCTACATCTGCTAATGTTTTGACTTTACCACACATTTCTTCAGAGTTGCAGACGAAGAGTCATTATAACGGGGCTGAAGATACGATGATCAAACCACGCACCAGATGATGAGACAACGACGTTTCGGTTGTAAAACCACTG
>WNGS01157335.1:29630-39815 GCA_020271785.1 Procambarus virginalis
TGTCTCATCCCATATCCTTATCCTGACCCCTTCCCAGTGCTATATAGTCATAATGGCTTGGTGCAGTCTCCTGTTAGTTCCCTGTCCTATGAAACTCCGTCTCTTTAGGCCTATAGCCAACCAGCTGAAACCAGGCCTAATGGGTGGTTTGACCACCCGACCAATGGACACAAAGCACTCGCTCTTGACTAATGAAAACATTTAAGAGATGTTAGAAGGGATGAAGGAGAGAGAGAGAGAGAGGGAGACCCTCCAGAGGTTGACAAGCCTTAATAACCCTCCAGAGGTTGACAAGCCTTAATAACCCTCCAGAGGTTGACAAGCCTTAATAACCCTCCAGAGGTGACAAGACTTAATAACCCTCCAGAGGTTGACAAGACTTAATAACCCTCCAGAGGTTGACAAGCCTTAATAACCCTCCAGGGCCCTGAGAGACCATCATACCACAGGCTGATATCAGCCTTAAACACACCAAATGAGACAGATCTGTACATCTGACAGCACTGGTTGACAGTGAGGGAACGAAAGGCTCCGTCCTCTGGCTAGACGACCAATACCATACTGTCTGTCGCCCAATGGTCGTTCCTCTTTAGTGCCAGCCCGTGTGAGTCGGGCTTCTGTACCCGCGCTTGAAACTAAGATTTGAGTTGTCGTTCATTGCTTATCGATACGATGCGTTTTGGTGATGTCTTTGTGTGTGTGTGTGTGTGTTCTCCCCTAATTGTGATTGCGGGGTCCACTACCACCCACAGGATGGGTATGGGGTCCACTACCACCCACAGGATGGGTATGGGGTCCACTACCACCCACAGGATGGGTATGGGGTCCACTACCACCCACAGGATGGGTATGGGGTCCACTACCACCCACAGGATGGGTATGGGGTCCACTACCACCCACAGGATGGGTATGGGGTCCACTACCACCCACAGGATGGGTATGGGGTCCACCACCACCCACAGGATGGGTATGGGGTCCACCACCACCCACAGGATGGGTATGGGGTCCACTACCACCCACAGGATGGGTATGGGGTCCACCACCACCCACAGGATGGGTATGGGGTCCACCACCACCCACAGGATGAGTATGGGGTCCACTACCACCCACAGGATGGGTATGGGGTCCACCACCACCCACAGGATGAGTATGGGGTCCACTACCACCCACAGGATGGGTATGGGGTCCACTACCACCCACAGGATGAGTATGGGGTCCACTACCACCCACAGGATGGGTATGGGGTCCACTACCACCCACAGGATGGGTATGGGGTCCACTACCACCCACAGGATGGGTATGGGGTCCACCACCACCCACAGGATGGGTATGGGGTCCACCACCACCCACAGGATGAGTATGGGGTCCACTACCACCCACAGGATGGGTATGGGGTCCACTACCACCCACAGGATGAGTATGGGGTCCACTACCACCCACAGGATGGGTATGGGGTCCACTACCACCCACAGGATGGGTATGGGGTCCACCACCACCCACAGGATGGGTATGGGGTCCACTACTACCCACAGGATGGGTATGGGGTCCACTACCACCCACAGGATGGGTATGGGGTCCACTACCACCCACAGGATGGGTATGGGGTCCACCACCACCCACAGGATGGGTATGGGGTCCACCACCACCCACAGGATGAGTATGGGGTCCACTACCACCCACAGGATGGGTATGGGGTCCACTACCACCCACAGGATGGGTATGGGGTCCACCACCACCCACAGGATGAGTATGGGGTCCACTACCACCCACAGGATGAGTATGGGGTCCACTACCACCCACAGGATGGGTATGGGGTCCACTACCACCCACAGGATGGGTATGGGGTCCACTACCACCCACAGGATGAGTATGGGGTCCACTACCACCCACAGGATGGGTATGGGGTCCACTACCACCCACAGGATGGGTATGGGGTCCACTACCACCCACAGGATGGGTATGGGGTCCACTACCACCCACAGGATGGGTATGGGGTCCACTACCACCCACAGGATGGGTATGGGGTCCACCACCACCCACAGGATGGGTATGGGGTCCACCACCACCCACAGGATGAGTATGGGGTCCACTACCACCCACAGGATGGGTATGGGGTCCACTACCACCCACAGGATGAGTATGGGGTCCACTACCACCCACAGGATGGGTATGGGGTCCACTACCACCCACAGGATGGGTATGGGGTCCACCACCACCCACAGGATGAGTATGGGGTCCACTACCACCCACAGGATGGGTATGGGGTCCACTACCACCCACAGGATGGGTATGGGGTCTACTACCACCCACAGGATGAGTATGGGGTCCACTACCACCCACAGGATGGGTATGGGGTCCACTACCACCCACAGGATGAGTATGGGGTCCACTACCACCCACAGGATGGGTATGGGGTCCACTACTACCCACAGGATGAGTATGGGGTCCACTACCCCCCACAGGATGGGTATGGGGTCCACTACAACCCACAGGATGAGTATGGGGTTCACTACCACCCACAGGATGGGTATGGGGTCCACTACCACCCACAGGATGAGTATGGGGTCCACTACCACCCACAGGATGAGTATGGGGTCCACTACCACCCACAGGATGGGTATGGGGGTCCACTACCACTCACAGGATGAGTATGGGGTCCACTACCACTCACAGGATGAGTATGGGGTCCACTACCACCACCAGGATGAGTATGGGGTCCACTACCACCCACAGGATGGGTATGGGGGTCCACTACCACCCACAGGATGAGTATGGGGTCCACTACCACCACCAGGATGAGTATGGGGTCCACTACCACCACCAGGATGAGTATGGGGTCCACTACCACCACCAGGATGAGTATGGGGTCCACTACCATCTACTACATTATATTTTGCTCGTCTCACTTGTAGATTTTATATATTTATCTACAATTTACATAAGATTAATATTTTATTTCGTCCAAGTCTTCTTCTTAGGGTAGTTACGCCTTCGATTTGGAGTTCCCGTTTTCTTTCCGGAAGTCTGATGACAGTGTGGGGGTCACTATGATAAATGGGGGATCTGGAGGACTTACTTTGGCAGCTTTGATTTATGTCTTGGTAGATGGATGAGGGAGTTATGGAGGGTTGTGTGTGTGGTGTGTGTGTGTGTGTGTGTGTGTGGTGTGTGTGTGTGTGTGTGTGTGTGTGTGTGTGTGTGTGTGTGTGTGTGTGTGTGTGTGTGTGTGTGTGTGTGTGTGTGTGTGTGTGGTGTGTGTGTGTGTGTGTGTGTGTGTGTGTGTGTACTCACCTAATTGTGCTTGCGGGGGTTGAGCTTTGGCTCTTTGGTCCCGCCTCTCAACTGTCAATCAACAGGTGTACAGTTTCCTGAGCCTAATGGGCTCTATCATATCTATACTTGAAACTGTGTATGGAGTCAGCCTCCACCACATCGCTTCCTAATGCATTCCATTTGTCAACCACTCTGACACTAAAAAAGTTCTTTCTAATATCTCTGTGGCTCATTTGGGCACTCAGCTTCCACCTGTGTCCCCTAGTGCGTGTGCCCCTTGTGTTAAACAGCCTGTCTTTATCAACCCTGTCGATTCCCCTGAGAATCTTGAATGTGGTGATCATGTCCCCCCTAACTCTTCTGTCTTCCAGCGAAGTGAGGTTTAATTCCCGTAGTCTCTCCTCGTAGCTCATACCTCTCAGCTCGGGCAATAGTCTGGTGGCAAACCTTTTGAACCTTTTCCAGTTTAGTCTTATCCTTGACTAGATATGGACTCCATGCTGGGGCTGCATACTCCAGGATTGGCCTGACATATGTGGTATACAAAGTTCTGAATGATTCTTTACACAAGTTTCTGAATGCCGTTCGTATGTTGGCCAACCTGGCATATGCCGCTGATGTTATCCTCTTGATATGTGCTGCAGGAGACAGGTCTGGCGTGATATCAACCCCCAAGTCTTTTTCTTTCTCTGATTCCTGAAGAATTTCCTCTCCCAGATGATACCTTGTATCTGGCCTCCTGCTCCCTACACGTATCTTCATTACATTACATTTAGTTGGGTTAAACTCTAACAACCATTTGTTCGACCATTCCTTCAGCTTGTCTAGGTCTTCTTGAAGCCTCAAACAGTCCTCTTCTGTTTTAATCCTTCTCATAATTTTGGCATTGTTCGCAAACATTGAGAGAAATGAATCGATACCCTCCGGGAGATCATTTACATATATCAGAAACAAGATAGGACCGAGTACAGAGCCCTGTGGGACTCCACTGGTGACTTCACGCCAATCGGAGGTCTCACCCCTTACCGTAACTCTCTGCTTCCTATTGCTTAGGTACTCCCTTATCCACTGGAGCACCTTACCAGCTACACCTGCCTGTCTCTCCAGCTTATGTACCAGCCTCTTATGCGGTACTGTGTCAAAGGCTTTCCGACAATCCAAGAAAATGCAGTCCGCCCAGCTCTCTCTTTCTTGCTTAATCTTTGTCACCTGATCGTAGAATTCTATCAAGCCTGTAAGGCAAGATTTGCCCTCCCTGAACCCATGTTGGCGATTTGTCACGAAGTCTCTTCTCTCCAGATGTGTTACCAGGTTTTTTTCTCACGATCTTCTCCATCACCTTGCATGGTATACAAGTCAAGGACACTGGCCTGTAGTTCAGTGCCTCTTGCCTGTCGCCCTTTTTGTATATTGGGACCACATTCGCCGTCTTCCATATTTCTGGTAGGTCTCCCGTCTCCAGTGACTTACTATACACTATGGAGAGTGGCAAGCAAAGTGCCTCTGCACACTCTTTCAGTATCCAAGGTGAGATCCCGTCTGGACCAACAGCCTTCCTAACATCCAGATCCAGCAGGTGTCTCTTTACCTCCTCTCTCGTAATTTCGAACTCTTCCAAGGCCGCCTGATTTACCTCCCTTTCTCCTAGCACAGTGACCTCACCTTGTTCTATTGTGAAGACCTCCTGGATGCTTTTGTTGAGTTCTTCACACACCTCTTTGTCATTCTCTGTATACCTGTCCTCGCCTGTTCTAAGTTTCAATACCTGTTCTTTCACTGTTGTTTTCCTTCTGATGTGACTGTGGAGAAGCTTTGGTTCGGTCTTGGCTTTGTTTGCTATATCATTTTCAAAACTTTTCTCTGCTTCTCTTTCACCCTGACGTACTCATTCCTGGCTCTCTGGTATCTCTCTCTGCTTTTTGGTGTTCTGTTATTCCGGAAGTTCCTCCACGCCCTTTTGTTCAGTTTCTTCGCTTCCATACATGCCCTATTATACCATGGATTCTTCTGTTGCTTCTCGGATTTTTCCCTTTGGACCGGGATAAACCTGTTTACTGCCTCCTGACACTTTTGGGTAACATAGTCCATCATACCCTGTACAGACTTATCTCTGAGGTCTGAGTCCCAAGGTATTTCACTTAGGAAACTTCTCATCTGTACATAATTCCCCTTTCGGAATGCCAGCCTTTTGATTCCTAGTTCTTTTTGGGGGAGATAATTCCTAGCTCTACCAGGTACTCAAAGTTCAATACACTGTGATCTCTCATTCCCAAGGGTGCTTCCATCTTAACTTCCCTTATATCCCACTCATTTAGGGTAAATATCAAATCCAGCAAGGCTGGTTCATCCCCTCCTCTCATTCTTGTTGGGTCATTGACGTGCTGGCTTAGAAAGTTTCTTGTTGCCACATCCAGCAGCTTAGCTCTCCATGTTTCTGGTCCTCCATGCGGGTCTCTGTTCTCCCAATCTATCTTCCCATGGTTGAAGTCTCCCATTATTAGTAGTCCAGATCCATTCCTGCTAGCAACAGAAGCTGCTCTCTCTATTAAGTTAATGGTGGCCATGTTGTTTCTATCATATTCCTGTTTGGGTCTTCTGTCATTTGGTGGAGGATTATATATGACTACGACTATAATTTTTTTCCCTCCATTTGTTATGGTACCTGTTATGTAGTCACTGAAACCTTCACAGCCCTGAACAACCAACTCCTCAATATCCCAGCCTTTTCTTACCAGTAGAGCTACACCACCACCACCTCTTCCTTCCTCTCTTTCCTCATAACATAATAGTCGTGTGGGAACACTGCATATGTTATGGTTTTCGTTAGCTTTGTTTCTGTGAGTGCTATTATGTCTGGGTTTTCCTCTAGTACCCGTTCTCCAAGCTCATTCGCTTTATTTGTAATTCCATCTATGTTAGTGTACATTGCTTTGAGGCTCACTTTCTTCTGTCCCTTCTCATGTCCCCTTCTTGGTGAGCGTTCTGCTGGTGGAGGAAGCTGTTCCATGGGTGTGAGGACCTGCGAGGTGGATAACAGGGTCTCAGAGGATATTTCATTTTCTGTATGTATTTTTCAGGCAGTATGGCTGCCTGTCCCAATTTCATTTGTTCAGATCTGCTATAACAGCTGAGCTATTTCTTCGATCTTCCTGATTAGGTTAGATTTTCTTTGGGGGATTTTAGTCGTGTCTGCTTTAAGCGTATTCCTGTCGCTTTAAGTGTAGTCGTGTCTGCTATAAGCGTAGTCGTGTCTGCTATAAGCGTAGTCGTGCCTGCTTAAGCGTAGTCGTGTCTGCTTAAGCGTAGTCGTGTCTGCTTTAAGCGTAGTCGTGTCTGCTTTAAGCGTAGTCGTGTCTGCTTTAAGTGTAGTCGTGTCTGCTTTAAGTGTTGTCGTGTCTGCTTAAGCGTAGTCGTGTCTGCTTTAAGCGTAGTCATGTCTGCTTTAAGCGTAGTCGTGTCTGCTTTAAGTGTAGTCGTGTCTGCTTTAAGCGTAATCTTGTCTGCTTTAAGCGTGGTCATGTCTGCTTTAAGTGTAGTCGTGTCTGCTTTAAGTATGGTCATGTCTGCTTTAAGCGTAGTCGTGTCTGCTTTAAGTGTAGTCGTGTCTGCTTTAAGCTTATTCGTGTCTGTTTTAAGTGTAGTCGTGTCTGCTTAAGCGTAGTCGTGTCTGCTTAAGCGTAGTCGTGTCTGCATTAAGCGTAGTCGTGTCTGCTTTAAGTATGGTCATGTCTGCTTTAAGTATGGTCATGTCTGCTTTAAGCGTAGTCGTGTCTGCTTTAAGCGTATTCCTGTCTGCTTTAAGTGTAGTCGTGTCTGCTTTAAGCGTATTCCTGTCTGCTTTAAGTGTAGTCGTGTCTGCTTAAGCGTAGTCGTGTCTGCTTAAGCGTAGTCGTGTCTGCTTTAAGCGTAGTCGTGTCTGCTTTAAGCGTAGTCGTGTCTGCTTTAAGTGTAGTCGTGTCTGCTTTAAGTGTTGTCGTGTCTGCTTAAGCGTAGTCGTGTCTGCTTTAAGCGTAGTCATGTCTGCTTTAAGCGTAGTCGTGTCTGCTTTAAGTGTAGTCGTGTCTGCTTTAAGCGTAATCTTGTCTGCTTTAAGCGTGGTCATGTCTGCTTTAAGCGTAGTCGTGTCTGCTTTAAGTATGGTCATGTCTGCTTTAAGCGTAGTCGTGTCTGCTTTAAGTGTAGTCGTGTCTGCTTTAAGCTTATTCGTGTCTGTTTTAAGTGTAGTCGTGTCTGCTTAAGCGTAGTCGTGTCTGCTTAAGCGTAGTCGTGTCTGCATTAAGCGTAGTCGTGTCTGCTTTAAGTATGGTCATGTCTGCTTTAAGTATGGTCATGTCTGCTTTAAGCGTAGTCGTGTCTGCTTTAAGCGTAGTCGTGTCTGTTTTAAGTGTAGTCGTGTCTGCTTAAGCGTAGTCGTGTCTGCTTTAAGCTTATTCGTGTCTGCTTAAGCGTAGTCGTGTCTGCTTTAAGCTTATTCGTGTCTGCTTAAGCGTAGTCGTATCTACTTTAAGTGTAGTCGTGTCTGCTTAAGTGTAGTCGTGTCTGCATTAAGCGTAGTCGTATCTACTTTAAGTGTAGTCGTGTCTGCTTTAAGCGTAGTCGTGTCTGCTTTAAGCGTAGTCGTGTCTGCATTAAGCGTAGTCGTGTCTGCTTTAAAGTAGTCTTCTCTGCTTTAAGCGTTGTCGTGTCTGCTTAAGCGTAGTCGTGTCTGCTTTAAGCGTAGTCGTGTCTGCTTAAGCGTAGTCGTGTCTGCTTAAGCGAAGTCGTGTCTGCTTCAGCATATCAGTTATTTTTTTAGAATTGTCTTCTTTCTCTTGCTAGAGTAGTACACTCGGCCAAGTCGGGGACCGGGCCGCCGCGACGATGAGCCCCGAAATCATCGCAAGGTAAGCAGCCTGTACGCTTCGGCAATCAATTGCACTATTGCTTGTTTTAAGCGCTTGTGTTGCATTAGCCTGGTATACCCATTGCACGGTTGCACGTTCCATATTCATTCTCCCCAGTCAAGGGTTCGAGTCTCCTAGACTAAAGCTAAATGTTTATTTATATTGAAGTATGACCTATAACGAGCTATAGGGGTTATATATGGTCTCTGAGATTGCTGTAACCAAAGTCAGAAGGCAACATATATGATACAACCAAGTGTAAATGCGCGTTTGAGACGTCAAACACAAAGCCAGCACCAATAGCCCACTGGATCTCACCTCCCTGGGGGAAGAACTGCGCGAAGATCCGTTTGAAGCCGTCCTCGTCCACGAGTCCCGTTGGGCATTCCTGCAATACAAAAGAATGACGTTAGAATAAACGGTAGAGGGTCTGTTGGTCCATACGAGGCAGCTCCTGTTGGTCCATACGAGGCAGCTCCTGTTGGTCCATACGAGGCAGCTCCTGTTGGTCCATACGAGGCAGCTCCTGTTGGTCCATACGAGGCAGCTCCTGTTGGTCCATACGAGGCAGCTCCTGTTGGTCCATACGAGGCAGCTCCTATTGGTCCATACGAGGCAGCTGCTATTGGTCCATACGAGGCAGCTCCTATTGGTCCATACGAGGCAGCTGCTATTGGTCCATACGAGGCAGCTGCTATTGGTCCATACGAGGCAGCTGCTATTGGTCCATACGAGGCAGCTCCTATTGGTCCATACGAGGCAGCTGCTATTGGTTCATACGAGGCAGCTGCTATTGGTCCATACGAGGCAGCTCCTATTGGTCCATACGAGGCAACTCCTATTGGTCCATACGAGGCAGCTCCTATTGGTCCATACGAGGCAGCTCCTATTGGTTCATACGAGGCAGCTGCTATTGGTTCATACGAGGCAGTTCCTATTGGTCCATACGAGGCAGCTGCTGTTGGTCCATACGAGGCAGCTGCTATTGGTCCATACGAGGCAGCTGCTATTGGTCCATACGAGGCAGCTCCTATTGGTCCATACGAGGCAGCTGCTATTGGTCCATACGAGGCAGCTGCTGTTGGTCCATACGAGGCAGCTCCTATTGGTCCATACGAGGCAGCTGCTATTGGTCCATACGAGGCAGCTGCTATTGGTCCATACGAGGCAGCTGCTGTTGGTCCATACGAGGCAGCTGCTATTGGTCCATACGAGGCAGCTGCTATTGGTCCATACGAGGCAGCTGCTATTGGTCCATACGAGGCAGCTCCTATTGGTCCATACGAGGCAGCTGCTATTGGTCCATACGAGGCAACTCCTATTGGTCCATACGAGGCAGCTCCTATTGGTCCATACGAGGCAGCTCCTATTGGTTCATACGAGGCAGCTGCTATTGGTCCATACGAGGCAGCTGCTATTGGTCCATACGAGGCAGCTGCTATTGGTCCATACGAGGCAGCTCCTATTGGTCCATACGAGGCAGCTCCTATTGGTCCATACGAGGCAGCTGCTATTGGTCCATACGAGGCAGCTCCTATTGGTCCATACGAGGCAGCTCCTATTGGTCCATACGAGGCAGCTCCTATTGGTCCATACGAGACAGCTGCTATTGACCCATACGAGGCAGCTCATATTGCCCCACTGAGGCCAATAGTAATAACTAAAGTTTTCATATCTCGATAAGGAAGATTTCTAATGCCTCCTCTCATTATCTTAATTTCCTTGTTTCTGCATGAAACAATTGCATAATAAAAACATTTGCAATATATGAAAATGTAACTCATTTATGAAGAAAGAGAAAGATGATGCTGAGATTTGTGAGAACAATTAATTTTGACCTAAAATGCATTAGGAAAATGGATGGAAGTAGACTAGTAGATAGTAGAAGCAATTCCATCTACTTTGGCATAACTAATACCCAATAGTGCAGAAGTATGAAAGTTGGTTGGTATTAGATGACCGACAGCTTGAAAGGAGGAGCCCAAGAGCTTGAGTTTGATCCTATTGGTGTAAATAGGTGAAAACATAC
>WNGS01157336.1:0-10193 GCA_020271785.1 Procambarus virginalis
TATATATATATATATATTATATATATATATATATATATATATATATATATATATATATATATATATATATATATATATATATATATATACATGTTATATATATGTATTTTGTTTGCCAAAGCATTCTGGTAGAGTGAGTGCTGGAACCCTCACACAGCATTAGCCACCCTGGTATTCTGTCTGTAGGAGAGTATATTACTGACCTCTTCCTCTCTCTCTCTCTCCCTTCCTTTAATCACAGATGCCAAAGATTCCAGCCGCGCGTCGAAAGGAGATTATCTTTTACATTGCTCTCCTTGTTGTATTTCTTCCTTGATTTTCATTTTTTAGTCATCAATACTGGCCTAAAGCAAACCAGGAATATCTTAACATAGGCCTACGCTTCTAGTATATAAGTAGGCCTCCTACTCATGTAAAACGGTAGGTTTATTTTTTGTCATGTTTAGTGGTAGGCCTAATCTTCGTGTGAAAAAGAGCCTCCTTTTCACGTTTAAAAAATACGCCTGCTTCTTATGTACTGTAATAGGCCTGTTTTTTTATTGTTTTTGTTATTTATTGCATTTTAGCTTTCTTTTAGATTCATGTTGTATTTCAGTATTTGATTGTTTTTGGCTCTGTTTTAACCTCTGTATAATGACATTTCCTACGTGATGTTTTCTATAAATTATCATCATTATTTGTTTCAACAATAAACCGACCTTACCAAAACAATAAGCTGGACCTTATATATGAACGTAACACTAAACTGGACTTCATATATATCAACGTAACACTAACAGGACTTCATATACATCACCATAACACTAAACTGGATCTCATATACATCAACGTAACACTAGACTGGACCTCATAAGTAGGGAAAAGTGTGACTAGAGGGAGGCGCGCCATCTGCCAGGTGGACCCCCCTGTGACTAGAGGGACGCGCGGCCTCAGCCAGGTGGACCCCCCCGCGACTACGACCGTTCGCAGTATCTGGCCAGGTGAGCTCATTAGAGCCAGCTGTCCATGAGGTGCTCAGGTATGTAGCCACATAGTGTTGTAAGGGGATTTTCCCGGAAGTTGGGGCGTGTCGACGCGTGTGAGCGTCGGTGTTTGGGTATGTGGTCAGGGAAGATTGGGGTCATGTTGTTTGGGGGTAGGAGAGTATGTAGGGCTATGTGGTATGTGCTAGAGTAAGAGGTATGTGGATATGTTGGTTGGGGTGTGTCGGACGCGTGTGAGCGTCCGGTGTTAGGTATGTGGTCAGGGAAGATTGGGTCATGTTGTTTGGGGGGTAGGAGAGTATTAGAGCTATGTGGTATGTGCTAGAGCAGGGGTCTCCAAACTTTTCAATGTAAGGGCCACATTATATATTTCCCATATTTATGCAGGCCGAAGGAATAAAAAATGAAAAAAAACAAAAACAAATCAGTGCCAGAAATTTAATTTCTTCAAATATTAAAGTATAAACATGGAAAAATTAAAACATATCTTTTTGAAAAAATTTGGGTAAACTAAATAGATTCCTGCCTTTAGTTTTATGCAACCAAATTAGTGTGACGAATGATACTGTCGTTTTGACTTCAAAATTTCATTAAAATCAGGTTCCAGATTAGATGAGCCAATTGTAAGAATTGATTTCAAGTGATCATCAGACAAATTTGCTCGATAGTTAGATTTCACATACTTCATTTTGGAAAATGTTTGTTCACACAAGTATGTTGAACCAAAAATGGACACGAAACTACAAGCAAACTTTATCAAATTTGGAAACTGATCTGGCTGCAGGCATTTATAAAACTCAATCAGTTGATAAACTGATTGAGTTTATCAGCTTTCGTTGATAAACTTAATGGTTACCATTTTAACTATTTTAAACATGCAATATTTTTGGCTACAATAGTATTATTGCTATTTTGTATAACTAAGATAAAGGTATTGTCAAAGTACAGAGAAAAGAATATTGTACAGTGTTTGTGCTCCCTGAAACAGAAGCAGCGAAGCCCCACTCGCCTCCATCCCCACAATATACAGTTATACACAACTGATTGGTTGTAATGCACAACACATACCTACCAGTACTAGTATCTGTGCGTCACACTATCGAGAGAGAGGAAAACTGACTCGGGCTGAGCGCCACCAGTCAGCAGCCCCAGCTTTGAATAATTCTGCGATGCCATTCGTACGATAATTATTTTTTCAAGGCCACCACACAGGGATTTGTTTGGCGGGCCGGATGAAATTATGTGGCGGGCCGGATGTGGCCCGCGGGCCATAGTTTGGAGACCCCTGTGCTAGAGTAAGAGGTATGTGGATATGTTGATAAGAGTAAATGAATATGTATGTTTTTTTCCGTAGACTTAATCATGTGCGTACATAATAGTTTTTGATTAAAGACTATGTATTGCTATGTGCTAGAGTATGAGGTGAGTGCTCTAGAAGGCCCAACATATGTTGTTGTTGGGGTAGGGGAGGGAGGGGATAGGGAGTGTGAGGGAGAGTGAGGGGAGCTTCCCCTCTGGCTGGAGAGTGTTTAGGACCATTTTGTGGTTTGTGGTTTTTGACAGCTTCCGTTTAGGTAGCACTTGAGAGAGTGTCATGTTGGGTAGGGGATGGAAGCTATGTGCTTGGTATGCAGACATGTGGAGGGAGGGGGGACCCCCAATACCTGAGAGGGAGCAGAGAGTTAAGATGGGAGAAGGAGGGAGAGTGAGGGGACCTTCCCCCCATGGCTGGAGAGTGTTTAGGGTCATTTGTGGTTTTGACATCCATTATGCCATTCTTCGAGCTATGCACAGGAGGGTAGGAAAGACAGACAGACAGACAGACAGACAGACAGACAGACAGACAGACAGACAGACAGACAGACAGACAGGCAGCAGACAGACAGAGAGGAGAGGGTCTTAAGATATAAATGAGATGAGGCAGCAGTAGGCAGAGAAGGTCTGTTTTATGTAACAATGCACAGGGTTGTGACAGAGCAGCAGCAGCAAGACGGAAGTGGACCATTAACCTTAAGCGTTTTTCTATGTCTTCAGAAGGGTGTGTGTACTGGCCACCTTTCACTAGCTAACTGTATTTCCATGTAGCTGGTGTGGGCATATCTTCCGGAGTTAAGATGAGAGAAGGAGGGAACAGCTGGAGTCATTATTTTTAACTTTTTCTCACCCAATGCAGCTGTTGGTGATCCATGACGTCCATTAGTTCCCCCCTACAGGAGGTTTTGGGACATAGTTCGGCCATACAAGACAGGAAGTGTGGAGGAGGGTTGGAGAGCAGAGTCTCTTAAGATGTACCAGTTGGCGGATAAGGTCTGTTTTATGTAACAAATGCATGGAAGGGGACAGTCCAGGACGGATGTAGACCATTACCCACGTACCCTTAAGCGTTTTCAAAGACCACAGAGAGGGTGTGTGAGTGTACTGCCCCACTGCTCAGAGCTAAACTGAAAGTATTTCCTTGTAACTGCGATCTTATCTCCTCCTCCCAGAGGGTGCGCAATGACTGTCGTTACTTCCTTCTACCCAATGCGGTTTCGTTAAGGAAAGGGAGATGTAGCTAGCAGCAGTGGGGTCTCACTATTCCACATACCATCCCCTCGCACTGGGGGAGTGGCGGTAATGGGGTGTACCATCCATCCATCCATCTCTCTCTCTCTCTCTCTCTCTCTCTCTACATTATATGTGGGGTTACACAATGTGTTAAGAACTACCTACGTGATGCTAAACAATCCAATCTCACACAAGGCAGTCATATGGGTCAAGGACTGATCCCTCAATTCAGTTTTTAGCTAAACAAGTTAGAATCATTCAGACGACAGCTCAGAAGCCCTTGACCTTGACTCGTCAGCATCTGTCAATTCTGACTGGTTAGCTACGTCCGGCGTAGCAGCTGACTGCGCAGTGTCACCCGTTCATTGACGCGTGAGTCATGATCACTACCTACAAATTTTGTTAACTATGATCCCAACATCAGCTGTCCCAATAAATATCATTGAAATGTAAGCGTGTTTTTCTCAATCTCCATCACCTCTTCTTCCTACACCGTTACTGCAGACCTTGTAACACACAACGTCACACACCATTCATTCTCTATCCCTTAGGCGAGCAATGTTCCCCCACATACAAATTCCAAGCACATAAACATATATAAGACAATGCGGAAAAACATAGACTTGATACTATTATTAAATTGACTTGTTCATTATCCACGAGTTCAAGATCGTCTCACAGCCTTGAAATCAGACCTACATTATCCAAATGTAAACAGACCGAATGAGTCGATAGTGAAATAGCTCTGGCTTGTAACACAGTCAAACTTTCTTCTATCCAAATAAATAACATTTGAAAAATGTATGTCTGTCGACTCATTCCGTCTCGTTAGGGTCTGACCTTGTGTCTTTCCATAGCGGGAGTTTTCACTCATCAGCCATTAGTAATCGTTCGATCCAGCAGAAAAAAAAAACAGAGACTGCTGACAGTGTGACAGTTTTAACCTAACGTAACGTGGAACTCATCATCTTTTCAGCAGTCCAAATAACATTATGAAAAGTAAAGTGAGACTTAGTCCAGCTCAATTACATGTCTTATTATTATATAATTGTGAAATAAGCACAGATGAGTTTGGGGAGACATGTTCACCACCTATAAATTCTAGATAGAAAAAAAACAGACTCATCATCTTTTCAGCAGTCCAAATAACATTATGAAAAGTAAAGTGAGACTTAGTCCAGCTCAATTACATGTCTTATTAATATATAATTGTGAAATAAGCAAAGATGAGTGTGGGGAGACATGTTCACCACCTATAAATTCTATATAGAAAAAAACAGAGACTGGTGTTAACATAGTGGATGGAAAAAAAGTTTATCATTCTCTTAATACATTTTTATTCAATAACTGACAGACATTACATATTTTATCTTGGCAGACTTTTATTCAACAACTGGTAAACATATCACATCATAATGCAGTCACATAGTGTTAGCATAGTGGGTGTAAAAATAGTTTATCATTCTCTTAATACGTTTTATTCAATAACCGGTAGGCATAATATAAAACACAATAACTGGAAGACATAACACACCCACATGAAGATAACATAACATAACATAATGCAGTTACATGACTACTGGATTTCAGCGGGGTTTCAAAAAGTTCTTTTTAGCTTTAGGCTTGGAAGGTTTTTTTTCTATAGTCAGACGATTAACACATCGTTTCATCGGTCGTTTGGGTGGGGGAGGTGCGATTATTTCACGCTCAACCTCGTTATCACTGTCACTGGTGCTATCAATATAGCTGGGTTTATTAAAATCATCCTCAATTCGAATCCTTCGCAGGGGGGTTAAGTTTTCGTCATCACTACTTATTATCACCGACTGAGTCATAGTGTTCCATTCACCACGGCCTCTAGCCCGAGATGTAGGTTTGTGTGAACTTAGTTTATAGTTACGGATTGTGGACGAGGAGGGGTGAGAGCTATGTTTAGGCTTATTGTTTGTAGTCGTGTCTTGGAGCGAACTAAGTTGTGGGTTTAGAAAAAGATTCATATCAATGTCTGTTAGCAAACCCCGTTGTTGACTATCTGTAAGCATTATACGCTCATCCAGTAATGCTTCTACATTTAAATCATTTTCGGTCTGAGTAGCGGGGTTATCCTCCGAGAGAGAAATAGTGGCAAACACCGCATCATCACTCGCTGGCCAGGCCTTGGGGTGAGAGGACGTGCGCGCCTCCTCTCCCCTCTAGGGTCAAGTCCCTCGTCCCCAGCCTTGTGCTGTGATCGCCGGGGCAGTATCGTCACAATACTACTGTGCTGCTGAGTGTTCCGACACTATTGCATAAGTCACTAGTATCAGAGGAACCCTAGAGTGAACTAGTGAGTGGCGCCTGAGGCTTGGAGGCAGGCCAGCCTGCCCCCACCGCTCCCTTAGGGGGAAGCCTACCAAACATTAGTGTTTGACGCATTGCTGGTGTTAATAACACAGCATCACCTGTACAGTGTACCTGGCACTCACTGTAAGACTCTCTAACAAGAACCACAGGGCATCAACAGCTTCAGGCAACACTGCTTCAGGCAAGGAGAGTGGTGGGACCGTAACCTGACCCCCACGGGCCTCCGACCCTTGCGGTTAGAACACTGACCGAACGGTCAGCCCTATTCCTTCCCTGGCGGGAGGTTGACAGCCGCCAACACTTCAATGATGCCAGCTTTGTACACAGCAACTCTACATTCCTCGTTATAAGACTTATCTTCCCCACTTTCTCTTATTCTTCTCACTTCGCCATTTCAACAGGTCAAGTGGAACGGTCCAGTGGCCCATGCGGTTACCTGTAAAATCTGGGGGGCCACTTGACTTGGGCATCTGTTTACCCTTGTAGCAGGGCTAGGCTGTCTTAGGGGACATTCTGTCCACATAGGAGAATAAGTCACTGAGGGCTACCCTCTGCGAGTCCCAACCAACCAAGTGGAATTTCCAAGTGTTTATCCAAGTCGTCTGAGCACTCTCAAACCCACTGAGAGTGCTCTACCCCTCAGAGCAGGTTTATGACTGTTGGCGCTGATGATTGGTAAGGCATGCTGCCTGCTCTGCCATTTGTCGTGTTAATCATCATCATATGACTATCAATGTACACCAGGTATCGGAAGAGGTTAGAACAACAATTACCGCCGCCTGAAGAAGCAGGTATGGAGGAGGTAGCTGCTGGACCCTCAGGGCTCTCCCCTACCGTGACCAGTGACACTGTCACCCCACCACCCAGTGATGATGGGTTTGTGGAGGTGGTAAATAAGAGCCAGAGAAGGAAACAAGGGAAACAGAAGCCTGGTGAACAACAGGGTGGAAGGCGTCCCATAGCACCAAGGAGCCAGTATACACGTCTGACCTTCCCTAAAGGCACGAGTGTGGCTGACAGGATTGTGTGGAGTAAGAAACTGAGCAAGGTGTACCCGCCTGGCACTGCAGGCGTGGTACGTCCACATGTCAACTCCCCATATGTGTATGTTTTAAGAGAGAAGCAGCAGGTTGTGGAGGCTCTTCTACAAGGGAAAATAGGTGATGTAAAGCTCTCCCCTCTAGATAATCCAACACGGAACAAGAAGATGGATGAATACCTAGTCTACAGGTACAGTCACGGGTATCCACTAGAGTGGGCCTATGAATTAGACGGGGTACACAAAGCACGAAGATTGACCAAGAATGGTAAGCCTACTGATCAAATAGTCATAGTCTGGAAAAAGCCTGATCCGCCACCTGACCAGTATTCGTTTGGTGGGTTGTATGCGCGCCCCAGCACGTTCAGGGTGTGGGAGCCGAACCCTGTGGAGTGTTACGAGTGCTGTGGCAGTGGCCACATAGCTAAGCACTGCCAGTGCCCCACACCCAAGTGTGCTCTCTGTTCCGGTCCTCATCCACTGAAGGACTGTCAGTATAAGAAGACCAGAGACCAAAGAAAGCAGGAACAGGAGCAACAGAAGACTGCAACAGAAGCAGGGCTACAACCTGAAACTGTGGCTCCGTCTAAACCATCGCTGAAGTGTTTCAGATGTGGTACGGAAGGAGTCACCATCTGGCACTCAGACTGTACCAACCGGCCAGCCTCCCTTGGCACAAGGAGGCAAGTGCCCGAGACTCAACAAGTGCCTACTGATGCTGGCTCTAGTACTGTTGACCCACCCCATAGTGGTGACAGTACCAGCAACGCCCCTGACAACACACAACAGCCTGAGGCAACAGTTAAAGGACAGTTGGCAACCTTGCAAGCACAGGTAGCAGAACTGACTGAAACTATACAGAGGCTATGTCAAGCTCCTCCACAAGAGATACAGCAGCCTCCACACTGCTGTGTCACAGCCGTGGCCCGCGCTGGTAAAGGTTCCTGTGGTGGTGGTGACGGCGGCGGCGGCGGCAGCGGCAGCAGCAGCGGCGGCGGCAGCAGCGGCAGCAGCAGCAGCAGCGGCGGCGGCGGCGGCAGCAGCAGCGGCAGCAGCGGCAGCGGCAGCAGGAGCAGCGCCGGCAGCAGCGGCAGCAGCAGCAGCGGCGGCGGCGGCGGCGGCAGCGGCAGCAGCAGAGATGAGAGCGACAACGGAGGCGGTGGCAGCGACGCCGTCAGTCAACTCAAGGATGACAGCAGTGTTAGTGACACAGAAACATTAACTGGACGAGGAAGTCGACCTGCACCAGCATATTTTAAAATGATTCATGACCTTAACGAACGCGCTCAAGCCAAGTACGAGAATGAAAATGATAATATTCTGAGTGACAGTAATTATGCCATACGACTTACAGAGAACATTCACTCGCGGACCATCCCGAGTTGCTCAGTGATCAAGAAACTGATGACGTCACCAGATGTTCCTGACGACACCAAACGCCAGGTTGGTGCGGCTCTTTACGTCGTAGAGTCACTTATGGACACATTGTGGCAGTGGGACAAGGACAACAGTGGGACCACCAGTCCCAGGGAGGAACAACACCAAGACGATGGCTGCTGTTGACACAAGGACCATTAAGTTTCTAAGTTGGAACATTCGTAGCATCAACAAAAGACTGAATGATCTAATTGCACATGTTACCAGTAACAACATAGATATAATTGCTTTACAGGAACCCTACACGTCCAACATGATAAACAAAACCCCACCAAAGATCAGAGGGTATGCATCCTATAATAACAGTAACGCCACAGGCCTATTAACATACATCAGAAGTGATTTACCGCACATTCTTGTGAGCACGTCACACAATGTACACACACAGTTCCATCACTTTCATGTACAAACTACAGCAGGCCACTTTTCATTCCTCAACGTATATGCCAGAAGCCAGAAGCTCAATGTAACATTGCTCCCAGATCTAGACAATCATGGGACAATATACATGGGAGATTTTAATGCTAGACATATTACGCTGGGAGACATTACTAACAACGATAATGGATGCAAATTTATCAAATATGTTTATGACAACAGATTAACCGTGTATACTACGGATACCCAAACTCATTTATTGGGAGGCAGACTTGATTATGTAATGGGTAGAAACCTTGTGCAAGATAGGATGGAATGTTCGTTGGTAAATCACTTAGTTAGTGATCACTATGCAGTTTCTGCTTCCTATGAGGTACAGTGTGATGTACCTAATAGACATCAGAGACGGAAAATGAATATTCCATATGGCTTGCATGACCACTTTATTAATTGTATATCAAAATGGTATCAAGATTACACAATAACGAATGTAGAAGCCTTCTCCAGAGATCTCGTTGATACAATACTACCTACTACGACACATGGGTGTGTTGGGGAACAAGTCGTAAGCCTAGAGAAGTGGGCAACACCTGCCACCACCCAAGTGGGTTCTCGACCCCGTATTTGTTAAAGAACATGAACGAGTAAAGCAACTTGGAGATACGTACAAACGAACCAAAGCACAAGGTGACTTACATGCATTTCTTGTTGCAAATAGAGAGATGAGAGACATGAGCAACGTTATACGTAATAAACATTGGGAAGAGTTCCTACAAAGTATAAATGAGCAAACAACACTTGTTGAAGTTTGGGAAAAGATACGAAAAATCTCTAGAAGCAACCCAACCAAACCACTGCACCACAGCCCACTAGAACAAGCAAACATTCTCCTTGATCAGTGGGCACTAACATCAAGCTACGACTCACTCCAATTAACATACAGCATAAACTTAATGACACACGCCCCAACAGACAACGAACCATCAATCTTGCCTGTACAGCTATCGACGTGTCGGACCTTAATGATGTAACTGAATGGGAATTAAATCATGCACTAAAGATGGGAAAATCAACTGCTCCTGGAGAGGACGGTATTACTTACAGTCTACTGAGATTAGTCTCACAAGTACCAGGTAATCCACTGTTAGTGCTGTACAGAATGAGTTTACGTGAAGGAGTATTACCTGATGCTTGGACAAAGAGTGTCATTGTTCCCATCCCCAAACCACACTCAGATAATTATAGACCCATATCTCTAACATCGTGTGTCTGTAAAGTGCTTGAACGTATTGTTCTTAACAGACTCATGTATCGTATACAGGGGCACCTGTCACCTCAACTGTTTGGATTTATGCCTGGGCTCAGTACACAACACTGTTTTGCTGAATACTTCGCACATATTGAAGCTTCCCCTCAAACAGTCTTCATCGACCTAGCAGCAGCTTTTGATACAGCAAACAGAGAAA
>WNGS01157338.1:0-10291 GCA_020271785.1 Procambarus virginalis
TTTGAATTTTCAGGGAAAATGTAAGTGTGAAATTTTACTGTACAACCTAGCTCATAGGTTCCAACTAAGGCAATCACATTCGGTGCCAGATGTGGGGGTTTTCCTTTTTCCTTTCACGACTGCAATGCATGCGTCGCCAATGTTGTCAGGGTATTCGAGTAAGTAACCGTACCTAATGTCCTGTCACGGTCGCCAATGTCGGGGTGTCTCTCTCTCTCTCTCTAGTCACCACCAAGTAGTATTAGCGACAACTGTCACTTACTGTAGCCCTGCGGGTCTTCACTCAATCCTCGCGGCACCACTGTTCATCAGGAGAGTCTCCCAGTCAATCTCCGGTCGGCCTTATAGCCAGAAGACGAGTGGGAACACGATCTAGTCTCTTCCAATCGTGTGCCTGCCCTGACTAGGGCTCTACTGCTAACTGAAAGGTCGCCAACTGGTGTTTCCCATGTCCAGTAACACGTCAGTGGTATTGTGGAATGTGGTTGAAGTGGCAGAGAGCACACTCATTAAATCTGGTAACAGGCAGGTATATGTCTCTATCACTCTCACTCTTTCAATGGACTTTATAGCAACAAGCAATGGAGAGGTAATACAAACGCGAAGGTAGTTTTGCATTTTACTTAAATGATTAAAGTATTATATCTCTGTCAACAACAAGGCAACGAAGTACATGGCAGCACATCACTCCCTCTTCATAAAATGGAACACAACAAGACGGCAAAACTCCCCCTCCTGTCATTCCCAGCTGCCACATCCACGCGCTGTATAATCTCTCTGTACTTGTTGTCCTGGCGTTGAGTGCCTGTTTCTTTAAATTCACAGTAAACACAATACTGGCAATCAACACAATAAATTGCTATAATCGCGATAAACGCAATAAATCACTGCACTGGCCTTAAGCTCAATAAATCATTTCAATGGCAATGAACACCGTAACTCACTGTAATGGCATTAAACACCGTAGGTCACAATAATGACAATAAATGCAATAAATCACTGTACTGGCCATAGACACAGTAAGTCACTTCAATGGCAGTAACACAGTAATCACTGTACACATGAATATGTTATTCAATACTCCAGCATATATGTATATATGTCGTACCTAGTATCCAGAACTCACTTTTTGGCCTACTATGCAAGGCCCGATTTGCCTAATAGGCCAAGTTTTCATGAATTAATTGTTTTTCGACTATCTAATCTACCTAACCCTAACCTAACCTAACTTTTTCAGCTACCTAACCTAACCTAACCTATAAAGAGAGGTTAGGTTAGGTTAGGTAGGGTTGGTTAGGTTCGGCCATATATCTACGTTAATTTAACTCCAATAAAAAAAAATTGACCTCATACATTATGAAATGGGTAGCTTTATCATTTCATAAGAAAAAAATGGAGAAAATATATTAATTCAGAAAATTTGGCTTATTATGCAAATCGGGCCTTGCATAGTAGGCCAAAAAGTGAGTTCTGGCTACTAGGTACGACATATATATTATATATATAATATATATATATATATATATATATATATATATATATATATATATATATATATATAGATCATTTTATCAATATCAATAATAATGAGATAATACTGGGTACACAGCCTTACACCAATAAATGGTACATATATTAATATATATATATATATATATATATATATATATAATATATATATATATATATATATATATATATATATATATATATATTCTCTGGCATAATTTATATTATTAAAGTCACATGAAAGTAACTATTCTCGACACAGCAATTTCTTCGATAAATCACAGGTGCACTCACACACCACATATATATTTCGTAAGAACAACTGCACAACTGTCCCTTACTATGACATAGACATTGGTGAGCCCTGCTCACGACATAGAAGATACTCTGGCTAAATAGCTGACTAAAGGGGAATGGGGAAGGAAAACTCAATACCTACTTCCACCTCAATGATGTGGACTCGCCCTATGTTGAGAGTTGAATTGTAGGTCCTGGTCCCGGCTCTCAACTCGTTGTAGGGAACGCCCCCACACACACACTGATGCTCTCTCCAGGAACCCAATCAACCCCCAAAAACGCGTCTTCTATCCTCTGCTCTATCCTCTACAGGTCCGTGCTCCTCCACAACTTCTTGAAGGGTTGGAGTCGGTCTCCTGGACGTCGACTTCTCCTCACAGCTACGTCTGTAGTCCTTTCTAGCGGCTGCAGTCATCCTGATTCCCAACTAGTTCCGTTCTTCTACTGCCTCTTGGTGGATTGGCCAGTTGCTACGTCGTCACTTAACGGGTGAACTTGCTCAGACGTCCCATCGTCACTGCACAGACGAAAGCTTCTTGCAAAGCACCTGTCACTGGAGCACTTGCTGCTCAATTCTCGTCGATTCCTTCTTCGGTCCAACACATGGAATAAAGGAAGACCACACAGGGTCTTGCAAACTACAGGGTGACACGTAAAATCTACCGGAGTGGGGTAAAACTGTTAAACTGACAGGACCCTCGATCACACGTCCGACCTCCTCGACGTGTCGTGTCAAACTGCTGGCGCCACCAGGGCACGATGTCCGGACCCCCCTGCTCTCATGACGTCATAATTTCCAGGGGCGTTTCTCATTGGCTCCCTGTGCCACATCACTGTTCTTGACCAATCTGGTGCCACTGTCGTCATACCGTTTTGGCGGTAAAACGGAGGGGCCGGCGCCATATTGGCGTCCAAAGGGCCTAAACCACAGGCCAAAACACTCTTCTTTTGCGAATTTCTCGCCCACGCGAGAACACTTCATGCCCCCACATATGTCAAATTGTTCCCCAGAACGTAGAGAACGCTCAGGTTAAGTGGATATGACTCTTACAGCTGGCGTGGGAGAAATATAAGGGGGGGGGACACCATCGCATACTCCTCCCTTTAAAATAAGAGTCATATCAGTTTAGTGTACGCGGGACAGGGCATCCACTACCACGTTGTCCTTCCTTCTGATGTGCTTGATTTCCAGCCAGTACTCCTGCAGTAATAATGTCCACCTCGTCAGCCTCTGGTTGGAGTTTCTCATCTTGTACAAAAAGGTCAGAGGGTTGTGGTCTGTAAGCACAAGAACAGGTCTCGCCCATCCTCCCACGTACATGTCGAAGTGATTCAGGGCCATTACTAAAGCCAAAGCCTCCTTCTCGACGGTACTATAGGCACGCTGGTACTTCACAAATTTCTTGGAGTAAAATGCGACTGGCCTATGTACCTCGCTCCTTTCCTGGGCCAACATGGCTCCTATCCCAACATCACTGGCATCTACGTACAGAATGAATCTGGCTGTAAAATCTGGGGATATTAATTAATACTGGGGCCTCCGTCAACAGATTCTTCATCTTCTCAAAACACTCTTGGCAGGCCTCTCCCCACTTCCATCGTACATTCTTAGAGAGTAATTCGGTCAGGGGATGCGCTACCATGGAAAAGTTCTTGCAGAAACCACGATAGTATCCAATCATCCCAAGATACCTCAACAATTCCTTACGTGTCTTGGGTACTGGGTACTCCCTAATGGCTGACACCTTGTGGTCCACAGGGGTTACTTCTCCTTGGCCGATGACAAAGTCTAGGTACTCTAAATGGGCCTTCCCAAACTCACTCTTGGCTAGGTTCATGGTCGCTCCAGGTGTGTCTCCCAATCATCGGAGTATACTACTATGTCATCGATGTATACCGTGCAGCCTTCAGCTCCCCTCAGCAACTCGTTCATCATGCGTTGGAAACAACTTCCGCTGTTCTTCATTCCGAAGGGCAATACTTTGTACTGGTACAGCCCGTCCGGTGTGATGAAAGCTGATATCTTCCTGGCATCGGGAGTCAACGAGATCTGGTAGTACCCCTTGAGCAGGTCGACCTTGGACACATATCTTGCACTACCCATCTGGTCGATGCAATCACTCACCCTGGGCATGGGGTGGGAATCTGCGACAGTGATGGAGTTCACCTTTCTGTAGTCTGTACAAAAGCGGAATGTACCATCGCTTTTCTTCACTAACAAGCACGGGGAACTCCACTCACTGTTGCTAGGCTCTGCAAGGTCGTTCTCAAGGAGATACTCCACCTCATTCCTCATCAACTCTCGCTTCTCTGGGCTGACCCTACAAGCGCTCTGTTTGATGGGCCTGGCATCCCTCACCTCTACCTCGTGCGTTACACTCTTGTGTCGTCGGGGCACGTCGGTAAAGAGAGAGGCATTCTCCCTCAACAGGTCCGTCAGGTCCGCGCTCTGTCGTCCTTCCAGGTGTTGTAACTTGTCCTCGATCTTCGCCAAACTCTCCGAATTGGAGAGATGGGTGCCGTCCGCCCTAGACCACTTTCCTTCCTCCTCTGGAAGTTCCTGATCCGCCTGTATGCACAAAATCATCTTCTGCTGGGGATCCCGAGTCATCGTTCCGTTCTGCATGGCGGTTCCTCCTTCCTCAGGGAAGAAAGGCTTCAGGCGGTCAACATGACACACCTGTGTCTTGCGGGGTCTATCCAGCTTACTGATTTCATAGGTTACAGGATCCAACCGTCGTAGCACCTTGTACGGTCCCTCAAATCGTGACTCTGTCACCTGGCTCTTCCCTGGCAGCAACACCATAACCTGGGACCCAACATGGAACTCTCTTGGTGTAGCTGTCTTGTCATACCTCTCTGACATCTTATGCTGCGCCTCCTTCAAATGTTTTCCTGCTAGTTCCTTTGCCATAGCGAGACGCTCCTTAAACTTCTGAACATACTCGTTGACCGTTCCCACGGTCACTCCTGGTGCCCATTGTTCTTTCAGCATGGACAGAGGACTCCGTATCTCATGTCCAAATACCAGCTGGAACGGTGAGAAACCTAACGATTCTACCACAGCGTTTCGTATGGCAAACAACGCAGGGTACACTGCCTCATCCCACTCGGCTCCTTGTTCTGCACAGAACACTCTCAGAATGGTTTTCAGCGTGGAGTGAATCCTTTCTATCGCTCCTTGTGGCTGCGGTCGGTATGGCGACGACCGAATCTGAGTCACTCCCCAATTTGTCACGGTCAGTCTGAACCATTTGGACTGGAATACACTCCCACAGTCCGTCTGGATTTCCCTGGGCATTCCCACCCAAGAGAAAAATCGCTGTAACTGCCCGGCTACAACTTCCGACGTCAAACGCCGTATCGGGACAGCTTCCGGAAATCTTGTCGAGCCACACATGATGGTCATCAGGTAGGTATTTCCTTTTTTCGTCCGTGGCAACGGTCCTACCCCGTCGACCCACAGACGCTCAAACGCAAGCGCAAACGCAGGAACAGGGACTAACGGGGCCCTCGGTATCGCGGGTTGACTGTTCCCAGCCCTCTGGCAAGGTAAGCAAGTCTTACAGTGACGCCTCACAACGGCGTCCATACCCGGCCAGTAGAAATGGTCCCTGATCTTACGTAAGGTCTTGGTCACTCCCAGGTGACCTGCAGAGTCCACAAAGTGCGACAGATCCAGCACTGCCGCTCTGCACTGGGCCGGCAACACTACCTGGTGCCTCATTCCTAGTGATTCTTCTCCGGCCTCCATTGTCTCATCAGCATTCCGTCCTGTATATAAAAATGAGTGGCCCTCTCAGGACCAACACGTCCTCCTTTGGCCTCCTGAATCAATTCTGGGAACCCTATCTGCTGTAACTCTCACAGACAAGTGCGGTCCACTCCAAGAGAACTGGCGAGGGTCACCTGCAGCTCACCATCCGGGCTGCCTTCGCCCTCCACTTGTTCTCCGGGTTCCACGAAGAGGTGATCGACTCCCAGGCTGTCAGATGTCTCTTCTTCAGCCACATCAGATCCACTCACTTCGTGCCCATCGCACTGCCTTGGGATCACAGCGCATACAGGGAACGCCACCTCGGCGATTTCCTTCTCGTCCCCACAGGCGTCCAATACTCCGTCTTTCTCTTTATAGTGCTCCAAGCACTCCTCGCCCTTCACGAGGTTAGGGAGGACAAATCACTTGCGCCTCCATCTTGGGCATCGAAGTGCAGAACCCTACCACTAGGGTCTGGCAGCCATAATCAGAATTCAAAGTCACCTGGTGCAGGGGCATCCTTACTGGGCCTCCCACAGTGGTCACAACAGCCACCCCCACGCTGGTACTCTCGTAACCCTCGGGGAACAGGTTCTACTCACCAGAGTAAAATCGGCCCCGGTGTCCCTCAATATCTTCACAGGAATGGGACTACCTCCCCCATCCTTACGGTCCCCTCACACACGAATGGGTAAACTCTTTTCTCCCCACTCGGTACGGGCTCATCCCGCACCCTCTCGACCATTTGATCCTCCACCCTCATGAAAGCAACATTCCCCTGCTGCTTAGAGCGTCTGCATTCCCGCGAGAAGTGTCCAAATCCTCCTCAGTTGTAGCAGGGACCTTCCTTGGCGGTGACCTTCCACCACCGCTCGCCCTGGCAATGCCTCCAGAGGCCGTCACTCCGTGGGTCTTCATCGCGCCTTCCGTCGTCTCCTTCGTAGCGTCTCTTGTCACAGCAACAGATCCTGCACTCTCAGCTAGGGGCATTTTGACCGGTTCCACAGGACTCCTTGATCCTCTACCGTCTCCGGTCGAGAGGTGGGACTTGGGAGAACTCACTCCTGTCCTCCATCCGTCCGTCCTTCTGTAACTTCTCCCATATCCGGAGTATACTGGCGGTCGGTTCTGTCCCTCTCTGCGTGGTTGCAAGGCTTCCTCCAGCATGTCAGCTCTGTTGGTAGCGGCCCTCAGGTCTTTTATGTCCGCCTCCTTGACTCTAACCCTGATCTCAGGAGAGTGCACGGACATAAACTTCTCCATGACCATTAGCCGCTTGACATCCTCAGCTGACTTCGCTCCTTCAGATTCCAGCCACTTCAGGAACTTTCTCTCCATGTCCCTCGCCGTCTCTGCATAAGATTTTCCTGGCGAACGGGTACATTCACGGAATCTTTTCCTATAACATTCCGGCGTCAGCTTGAAAGAATGAAGCACGGCTCTCTTTATAGCCTCATAATTGGTGCACTCCTTGAGGTCAAGCATGTTGTAGGCTTCGCGAGCTTCACCGGTGAGCCTACACTGGACCAGCTCCGCCCACTCTGCTCTCGGCCACTTCTTCAAGGTAGCGACCCTCTCGGAGTAGTCAAAGAAGCCCTCAGCTACATTAGGCACGAAGACTGGTAAATCTCGCTCTCTCACTTGGCGGTCTTCCTGTGGTGGAGGGGCAGGTGGGGCTAGCCCTAGTTCAGCCCACGTCAGCTCAACCTCTCGGTTAGCTTCAATTTTTTGCTGCTTCAGCTTAGCTTCCAGCTCGCACTCCTCCCGTCTCAGCTGTGCTTCTGCTTCTCGTTCTTCTCGCTTCAGCTGTGCTTCTCATTCTTCCCGCTTCAGCTGTGCTTCTCGTTCTTCCCGCTTCAGCTGTGCTTCTTGTTCTTCCCGCTTCAGCTGTCTTCTGCTTCTCGTTCTTCACGCTTCAGCTGTGCTTCTCGTTCCTCACGCTTCAGCCGTGCTTCCAGCTGCAGCTTCATCATCTCCAACTTAACGCTGCGCCTTCTGCCGCTGGATCTCCTACTGCTTCCACCAATGCTCAAATTCTCTCCTGCACTGGCAGGTTTCTGTGGCCATTCCTCCCTCAAAGCCTCATCTCGTGCCCTGAGCTGTGCCACAATCTCAAGTCTCCTCTCTCCCACTTTGGAGGATCTCAGCTGGAATCCAAAGTAGTCAGCTATCAACTGCAGCTGCGCCCTGGTGTAATCCTCCAGCACCTGCTCATCCCTGGTGTCAATGAACCATGCTACCTTCTCATCCTCCATCTTGTGCTATGAGTGATTACCTGTTTCCTGTACCTAATACTATGGCCACTATTAAGTACCACACTCGCAACCGTTATTGTGATCCTGATCCTGATCTTAGCGAGGTCGCCAATGTCGGGGTATTCGAGTAAGTAACCGTACCTAATGTCCTGTAATGGTCGCCAATGTTGGGGTGTCTCTCTCTCCCTAGTCACCACTAGGGAGAGAGAGAGACAAGTAGTATTAGCGACAACTGTCACTTACTGTAGCCCTGCGGGTCTTCACTCAATTTTCGCGGCACCACTGTTCACCAGGAGAGTCTCTCAGTCAATCTCCGGTCGGCCTTATAGCCAGAAGACGAGTGGGAACGCGATCTACTCTCTTCCAATCGTGTGCCCGCCCCGACAAGGGCTCTACTGCTAACTAAAAGGTCGCCATCTAGTGTTTCCTGTGTCCAGTAACACATCCGTGGTATTGTGGAATTGTGGTAGAAGTGGCAGAGAGCACACTCATTAAACCTGGTAACAGGCAGGTACATATCTCTATCACTCTCACTCTTTCAATGGACTCTATAGCAAAAGCAATGGAGGGGAAATACAAACGCGAAGGTAGTTTTGCACTTTACTTAAATGATTAAAGTATTATATCTCTGTATCAACAACAAGGCAACGAAGTACATGGCAGCACATCACTCCCTCTTCATAAAATGGAACACAACAAGACGGCAACACTCCCCCTCCTGTCATTCCCAGCTGCCACATCCACGCGCTGTATAATCTCTCTGTACTTGTTGTCCTGGCGTTGAGCGCCTGTTTCTTTAAATTCACAGTAAACACAATACTGGCAATCAACACAATAAATTGTTATAATGGCGATAAACGCAATAAATCACTGCACTGGCCTTAAGCTCAATAAATCACTTCAAGGGCAATGAACACCGTAACTCACTGTAATGGCATTAAACACCGTAGGTCACAATAATGACTATAAATGCAATAAATCACCGTACTGGCCTTAGACACAGTAAGTCACTTCAATGGCAGTAACACAGTAAATCACTGTACACATGAATATGTTATTCAATACTACAGCATATATATATATATATATATATATATATATATATATATATATATATATATATATATATATATATATATCATTTCATTAATATCAATAATAATGAGATAATACTAGGCACACAGCCTTACACCAATAAATGGTACATTTATATATATATATATATATATATATATATATATATATATATATATATATATATATATATATATATATATATATATATATATGTATATATATATATATATATATATATATATATATATATATATATATTTATATATATATATATATACATATATATATATATATATATATATATCTATATATATATATATATATATATATATATATATCTATATGTATATATATATAATATATATATATATATATATATATATATATATATATATATATATAGATATTCTTTGGCATAATTTATATATTAATGTCACATGAAAGTATGTTACTATGACATAGACATCGGTGAGCCCTGCTCACGACATAGAAGATACTCTGGTTAAATAGCTGACTAAAGGGGAATGGGGAGGGAAAACTGAATTACCTACTTCCACCTCAATGATGTGGACTCGCCCTCTGTTGAGAGTTGAATTGTAACTCCTGGTCCCGGCTCTCGACTCGTTGTAGGGAATGCCCCAACACACACACTGACGCTCTCTCCAGGAACCCAATCAACCCCAAAAAACGCGTCTTCTATCCTCTGCTCTATCCTCTGCAGGCCCGTGCTCCTCCACAACTTCTTGAAGGGTTGGAGTCGATCTCCAGGCCGTCGACTTCTCCTCACACTACGTCTGTAGTCGTTTCTCTCGGCTGCAGTCGTCCTGATTCCCAACTAGTTCCGTTCTTCTATTGTCTCTCGGTGGATTGGCCAGCCGCTACGTCGTCACTAAACAGGTGAACTTGCTCAGACGTCCCTTTCGTCACTGCACAGACTTCACTTCTTGCAAAGCACCTGTCACTGGAGCACTTGCTGCTCAATTCTCGTCGTTTCCTTCTTCGGTCCAACACATGGAATAAAGGAAGACCTCACAGGGTGCTTGCAAACTACAGGGTGACGCGTAAAATCAACCGGAGAGGGGTAAAACTGTCAAACTGACAGGACCCTCGATCGCACGTCCGACCTCCTCGACGTGTCGTGTCAAACTGCTGGCGCCACCAGGGCGCGATGTCCGGACCCCCCTGCTCTCGTTATGTCATACTTGCCAGGGGCATTTCTCATTGGCTCCCTGTGCCACATCACTGTTCTTGACCAATCTGGTGCCACTGACGTCATACCGTTTTGGCGGTAAAACGGAGGGGCCGGCGCCATATTGGCGTCCTAAAGGGCCTAAAACTACAGGCCAAAACCTCTTCTTTTGCGAATTTCTCGCCCACGTGAGAACACTTCATGCTC
>WNGS01157353.1:0-13758 GCA_020271785.1 Procambarus virginalis
ACCGCGGCACTCGGATGGTTATCTTGGCATAGCATTTTACCAAATCACCTCATTTTGGTGATTTGAGTTCAAATCAATCGGTGAGGGTGGTTCAAATAGCTTCGGCTATCACCTCATTTTGTCCGTGTCGTGATGGTCAAGTGGTTTAAGGCGTCTTGTACATACCAGTTGCGTTGCTCCTGGGAGTATGGGTTCGAGTCACTTCTGGGGTGTGAGTTTCAGTTGTATCTAGTCCTGGGGACCATTCAGGCTGTTTGCATATTATATATATATGATATATATATATATTATATATTATATATAGTCTATATATATATAGATATATATATATATATAATATATATATATATATATATATATACCTTTAAATACACACTAAGCATAAGAAAAAAATAAAGGAAGGGGGTGGTAGGAGAAAAGCACACAGAAACTGTATTGGAGGGGACCCACATTCCCTCCAATGCGTTATGTGTGATTTCCTCCGAGGTCCCCCTTCTATGGGTCCCCCTTCTTCCAGCCAGAGGTGGTACTCCCTTCCATGTTTATTTAAAATATATATATATATATATATATATATATATATATATATATATATATATATATATATATATATATATATATAACTGAAAACTCACACCCCAGAAGTGACTCGAACCCATACTCCCAGGAGCAACGCAACTGGTATGTACAGGGATGCCTTAAACCACTTGACCATCACGACCGGACAAAAGGAATCGATAGCCGAGGCTATATGAACCACTTCCCCGCCGGCACCTGGATGGTTATCTTGGGCATAGCATTTTATCAAATCACCTCATTTTTGGGGCAACACGTGAGGAACACAAATGCAAACAAGCCTGAATGGTCCCCAGGACGAGATACAACTGAAAACTCACACCCCAGAAGTGACTCGAACCCATACTCCCAGGAGCAACGCAACTGGTATGTACAGGGATGCCTTAAACCACTTGACCATCACGACCGGACAAAGGAACGCGATAGCCGAGGCTATATGAACCACTTCCCCGCCGGCACCTGGATGGTTATCTTGGGCATAGCATTTTATCAAATCACCTCATTTTTTGGGGCAACACGTGAGGAACACAAATGCAAACAAGCCTGAATGGTCCCCAGGACTAGATACAACTGAAAACTCACACCCCAGAAGTGACTCGAACCCATACTCCCAGGAGCAACGCAACTGGTATGTACAGGGATGCCTTAAACCATTTGACCATAACGACCGGACAAAAGGAAGCGATAGCCGAGGCTATATGAACCACTTCCCCGCCGGCACTGGATGGTTATCTTGGGCATAGCATTTATCAAATCACCTCATTTTTTGGGGCAACACGTGAGGAACACAAATGCAAACAAGCCTGAATGGTCCCCAGGACTAGATACAACTGAAAACTCACACCCCAGAAGTGACTCGAAACCCATACTCCCAGGAGCAACGCAACTGGTATGTACAGGGATGCCTTAAACCACTTGACCATCACGACCACCTTACCTTGAGAGATACCTTGAGGTGCTTCCGGGGCTTATCGTCCCCGCGGCCCGGTCATCGACCAGGCCTCCTGGTTGCTGGACTGATCAACCAGGCTGTTGGACGCGGCTGCTCGCAGCCTGACGTATGAGTCACAGCCTGGTTGATCAGGTATCCTTTGGAGGTGCTTATCCAGTTCTCTCTTGAACACTGTGAGGGGTTTGCCAGTTATGTCCCTTATGTGTAGTGGAAGCGTGTTGAACAGTCTCGGGCCTCTGATGTTGATAGAGTTCTCTCTCAGAGTACCAGTTGCACCTCTGCTTTTCAACGGGGTATTCTGCACATCCTGCCATGTCTTCTGGTCTCATGTGATGTTATTTCTGTGTGCAGGTTTGGGACCAGCCCCTCTAATATTTTCCACGTGTAAATTATTATGTATCTCTCCCGCCTGCGCTCAAGGGAATACAGATTTAGGCTCTTTAGTCGGTCCCAATAGTTTAGATGTTTTACCGAGTGGATTCTAGCAGTAAAGGATCTCTGCACGCTCTCCAGGTCAGCAATTTCACCCGCAGTGAAAGGGGCTGTCATTGTGCAGCAGTACTCCACTCTAGAGAGCACAAGCGTTTTGAAAAGTGTCATCATCGGTATAGCATCTCTAGTGTGAAAAGTTCTTGTTATCCAACCTGTCATTTTTCTTGCAGTTGTGACGGCTACTTTATTGTGTTCTTTAAAGGTAAGGTCTTCCGACATGAGTACACCCAGATCCTTTACATTGCCTTTTCGTTCTATGTTATGATTTGCCTGAGTTTTGTACGTGGTTTCCAGTTTTTATATTTTCATTTTTTCCATAGCGCATGAGCTGGAACTTGTCTTCGTTAAACACCATATTATTTTCTGTAGCCCATAGAAAGACCTGATCTACATCTGACTGGAGGTTCGCCGTGTCCTCTATGTTGCCTACTCTCATGAAGATCCTAGTGTCATCTGCAAAGGATGATACAGTGCTATAGGTTTGTGTTCTTGTCTATGTCCGATATAGGATGAGAAAAAGTACTGGAGCAAGCACAGTACCCTGGGGACTGAGCTCTTAACGGTTGACGGGTGGATTTTATTTTGTTGACTATTACACATTGGGTTCTGTTGGTCAGGAAATTGTAGATCCATCTGCCTACTTTTCCGGTAATTCCTTTTGAGCGCATTTTATGGGCAATAACACCATGGTCACATTTATCAAAGCTTTTGCGAAAATCTGTGTAAATTACATCAGCGTTTTGTTTGTCTTCCATAGCATCTAATGCCATATCATAGTGGTCCAGCAACTGCGACAGGCAAGAGCGCCCTGTTCTGAAACCATGTTGTCCGGGGTTATGGAGATGCTGTGATTCCATGTATTTGTGATCTTACTTCTTAGCACTCTCTCAAAAATTTTTATGATGTGCGATGTTAGTGCTATCGGTCTGTAATTTTTTGCCTCTGCCTTATTTCCTCCTTTATGAAGTGGTGCTATCTCTGCTGTTTTTAGTATATCAGGAATAACGCCAGTATCTAGGCTTTGTCTCCACAGAATGTGAAGGCCTGCGATAGTGGTTTTTTACAGTTCTTGATGAATATGGAGTTCCAAGAATCCGGGCCTGGTGCGGAGTGCATAGGCATACTGTTTATGGCTTCTTCAAAATCCAGTGGGGATAGGGTGACGTCTGATATATGATTTGATGTTGGTATCATATCCATGAAAAATTCATTTGGGTTATCGATCTTTAGTGCGTTTAATGGCTCGCTGAAGACAGAGTCGTATTGCTTCCTCAGTAGCTCGCTCATTTCTTTGTTGTCATCGGTGAAAGTTCCATCTTCCTTTCGCAGGGGCCCGATACTAGATGTGGTTTTTGATCTTGATTTTGCATAGGAGAAAAAATATTTCGGGTTTCTCTCTATTTCACTGATGGCCTTTTGCTCTCTTTCCCTCTCCTGCGTTTTGTATGATTCTTGTAGCTTGAGTTCAATTTTTCCTATTTCGCTACCTAACCTTCTTCGCCGTTCCTGAGATAGGGTGCGACTCTCAAGTTGTACCGCGATTCGTTTTTCTTCGCCTATATAGGGAACGACGTTCTCGTTCCAATCTGCATCTCTTCCTCTTTCTTTCTCTTGGGGGATGCGGTTTGTACATATTCTAGTGCTACTGAGCTTATTTTTTTCCAGGCACTGGTTCAAGTTCGCATTTCCTAGCTGTTTCTTCTTTTCTTTTCTTCGTTCTTCTCCATTTATTTCTGTGAACGGGAAGTAACGACTAGGATCAAGAAGAGCTCCACCAGGGGCACACTAGTCACTGGGCCCTCCATCCACCAGTGGGGCACAAGCCTCTCCATAGAATCTATAAACCCGAAACCCCCTCACAACCGGGACGACCCCCGATAGGCGACACCTCACTCACTCTCACTCAATGTGCCGAACCAGCACATTGCCTGGTTCGGTTACTGTGCTGACCATACAAATACCTATTATTACAAAACTTGTCATAACTTTTAATACTGCAGCTTTCAGGTCTCTGGGCATTTCTTAGCTCTCTTCTAAATCTGAATTAATTTCTTTAATTTGTATGTTTCTAATAACTGCATAGATAGTCCAAAGTCATAATCAATGTTTTCTTTCCTGCAGCCTCATTGGCCAATCGATCTACGAAGTCATGTTTTCCAACTCCAACATGGGATGGGATCCACACAATTTTATACAAGAGTTATTATCATTGGCAAAAATTACATTCCATTTAATATTACAAGCTACTTCCGACATACATTGTGATGGGTTTTAAGGAGTGCTCTGCAGTGTCAGAGCAGTGTCTTTCAGTGTCAGAGTAGTTAGTAAATGGAATGCACTAGGAAGTGATGTGGTGGAGACCGACTCCATACACAGTTTCAAATGTAGATATGACAGAGCCCAATAGGCTCGGGAATCTGTACATCAGTTGATTGATGGTTGAGAGGCGGGACCAAAGAGCCAGAGTTCAACCCCAGCAAACACAACTAGGTGAGTACAGCATGAGCTAACAGCACTGCTGTTTAAAGACCCCCAAACTGTGATAAAAAAGACCAGGATTCTGATAATACCAGGATTGTTGTGATAATTTGTGCTGTGCTGCATGGTGGGAGGAATAATGCTGAGGGAGGGAGGGAGATGGCATCGTCTTCTGACTCTGCGTGGTCACCTTTTTGTTGTCTGGACTCACCATATCAGCTTAGTGGTTTCCTATGGTAATCACAAATGTAGATGCTTATATGTGACGTGTGTACACAGTGTAATAACAGCAATAGGAGTATGTTGGGAGCAGCCATTTTGGTGAGGGAGGTGGCATCGTTTGCATGTCGTCTGAATGTCCTGCTGTGTACTGGTGGCCACTATGCTCTTTGAGCACCATACCAGCTTAGTTGTACAGTTATGGTGAATAAAACATGTAGATGCTTATACATAATGTGTATATAGTGTAATAACACCACAAACAGTATTGTTCGGGGAGAAATTTTTAGTATGTCTGGACTCAAACCAGTGAGGGAGGCAGCTGCCAGCTGAATGTGTATGTTGTGACCCCTCTTACTGCCTAAACTCACCATACCAGCTTAGTTGTACAGTTAAGGTGAACAAAACATGTAGATACTGTACTGTTCTTATTTTATTCTTACCTTCAGGGGGCCCTGACGGGTGAGTGGACAGGCTCAGGGTTCGTAGTCCTAAGGTTCAAGGTTCGATCCCCGGTGGAGGCGGAAACAAATGGGCAGGGTTTCTTTCACGCTGATGCCTCTGTTAACCTAGTAGTAAATAGGTACCTGGGAGTTACAGCTGCTACGGACTGCTTCCTGGGGATGTGTAACAAAAAGGAGGCTTGGTCGAGGATCGAGCAACGGGGACGCTAAGCCCCGTAATCATCTCAAGAAAACTTGTATATAACGTCTGTATATAGTGAATAAAAGCAAAAACAGTATGGTGGGAGGAGAATGTTGACGAGTGGCGGCTGGTGTGTGGCGGGCCACTCCTCGTTGGTTTTTGACTCACCATACCAACTTTGTGGTTCGTTATGGTGAACAAACATGCAGATATCACTAATATTCACACAATGCTTTTGAGTATAGTGATGATTCACACATTTTATTGTAAAAACAGAGACAGACATATTGAAATAATTAGATTATATCATCTTTGTGGCAACTGACAGCTAGGGCGGAGCGGACTGCCTTTGACGATTGCTCTGTCAACGCCCGATTTTTGCCAGACTTCCCCACCCTTTTGCGGCTAAAATATGTCATATTTTTTTTAAATGTATATTTTTTTTTATTCCTTTTCCTGTGATCAGAGTACACAAATGAACACTTTCAAGACAAAAACAAAATTTGGATTTTTTGTTTTGTTTTTGTGCCTGGTGGTGTTGCAGACCAATAAGCCCTTAGCAGCTTAAGAGTTAATGTTTGACTAGCTTATCTTTGTTTATATAATTTTTATATATCATAACCCACTTGCAAATCAAGGGCCACCTTATTATAGTATTCTCTTAACATTATTTTAAAGTGATGTTTGATTGTTTACCTTCAAATTAGTGGGATATTTATTACTAACAATGGTCTTTCAAAGGTAAAGTTATTTTAATGCATAATTAACATCCATAATGTTTTGAACAGAGGCTCAACAGAAGCTTGCATTGCTAAAAGCAGCAAATCCAGACTTGACGGCAGCCGAGCTCCTGAAACGCAGCATGGAAGCGCAAATGGTGGAAGTTCAAAAGCAAACTGGCATTGCTCTTCCTTCATATTATAATCCTGCAGCTATGAATCCAATGAAATTTGCTGAACAGGAACGCAAGAAGAAACTTCTCTGGGGTAACAAAGTAAGCAAACTTACATTTTTGTTCCATTATCCTCTTCTTTACAGGAGAGCATATAAAAAGATGACATGATTCTTGTTAGCAGGATTTGAGCTCTCACTTCTGCAGCTTATATTATGCCTTATCCTGCTAATTTTTCATGGAACAATACCTGCTAATTGGGTTATGACCAGAAGCCAGATTCTCGAAGCAGTTACGCAAGTACTGTACTTATGAACATGTACATCATTTCTCAATCTTTGACAGCTTTGGTTACATTAAACAGTTTACATGCATGAAAACGTCTCAATCAACTGTTGTTATTGTTATAAACAGCCTCCTGGTGCTACGAAGCTCATTAACTGTTTAATAATTGTAAACAAAGCTGCCAAAGATTGAGAAGAGATGGACAGGTTCGTAAGTGCTTGCGTGACTGCTTCGTGAATCTGGCCCCTGGTCCCCAATTACTGCTGGGTGAACAGGAAGGAGGAGTTAAAGACTGGTGCCCAATCTCCCCCCCCCCCCCACTTGGCCAGGGCATGAATCCAGGCAGATATCACTGAGGAAGTGTGGGGAGGTTTAGGTAATTTAGGTTCAAAGATTAGTACTAAAGCAAACTTTGTGGTTGGAAGATATATACCACGTGTCTTAAACTAGCGTCAGAGAGGAAAAAATATAATCTCGGATTACTCTCTGGGTTAATTATTACTGAAGATTGTGTTGTAGTTCTCTTATTCTTTACAAGTAAATACTTTAAATGAGAAGTGCTATTTCTAATGGTTTTCTCCAGCTTTGGACATACTCTTACCCACAGGGCATTTTTTTTGTTTACCTGAATGTGCTTGCATGTAGGCCCTTATGACCCACTCTTCATATATGGATATCTGGTGTAATAATACACACAGTTTTCTATAACACTTTAAAGCTATGAAATAAGTATGCCTTTGCTACCATTGTGTTTACTGCTCATACACTGAACAAGTTCTTCCCTGTCTTGAACAGTCTGTTCTTGCAGTACTGGGCTTACCACTCATTTATCTATACATGTACATGATGGTATACTCGCCATTTAATGTTTTATTAATAAGTTACTATAAAATGGACACTTTTCATGTATAAAAAGTTAAAGTATACAATTTTGGATCTGGAATGTATCTTGGCGTTTAACATGATAGCCAGGGGAAGGGGGATGGCAATTGTCTACCAAATTTTTTATCATAAACACTTTTCAGAGAAACCATCTCATTCATTAACTTTTTCTCAGTGGCACCCTCTGGATTGCACCCACTTATGATAGAAAAATCGGTAAAATATAATTATTAGTGTTGCACAATTGTTTTGCATTTCAGAGATGTAAATAAGAGGTAAATAAGGTGATCTGTTATTTCCTGCTTTAAAATGCTTGTTTTATTTTGTATTTTTACCCTGAAAAATAAGATCTTAAATTGTTGACCAATCCACGCACTAGAAAACGAAGGGACGACGACGTTTCGATCCATCCTGGACCATTCTCAAGTCGATTGTGAGGTCTTAAATTTTTTTAACACAAGTATCCATGTAATTCTATTTTGGGCCATAGAACATGGTCCAAAATAGAATTTGAGAAATCTTTTGGCCATTTTGGACCAACATTTCCAGTGTTGTTGCAACATGTCCTTACCCTACATGCACAGCTGTTCTATGTTGTAGCATGTAAAGGTGGTTTTCAATGTACAGGTATTATTGTGTATAATAAAGAGCAAGTATGCAAACAAAAATTGTGTTGTTTTTCCGAGTTAAGGATAATCTTAATGTTATAAAAGTAAAAAATAAAAATTTGGGGTTTCAGAATAAACCGCCCGAGACTCCTCTTCCGAGCAGTACACCTGCAGTTACAGAAACTGTTAGTATTGCCCCTTCTATTCCTCGTCCCAGTGGATCTGGGATTGGAGGAATTGGCACAGGAGTCAACACCTGGCGTCCTCCTTTAGGTTCAGGATCTACAGCTGCAGCTACAGCTGCAGCAGGAAGCACTTGTCCTAGTGGTGGTCAAGCTGCTCTGTGGGCCAATACAAGATTCTCCAATGACAGAGACGGCAAGATGGCAGAAAAGTTCCGCAGGCTCATGGGTGTTAAAAGTGCAAGTGAGTTAACCTGTATGGGTGTTTCCTCAAGTCTCTCCGATTCATTTGCATGTCTAAATTCTACCCGTATTCTCTCGTTCTATTTCCTCTCGACTGGAAAAAGATATTCCTGGCCACCTTGTGTATTTCCCTCAGTATTTTGTGTGTTATGATCATATTCTCTCTGGTCCTTCTCTAGAGTAAGTATTGTGTGTTCCCTTAACCTTTCTTTCCAGCTTTGCCCTCATTATTCAAGCACTAGTCTTGTTGCAAACAACTGGCTTTTCTCAATCTTTCTTTTGTGCTTCCACTATCGTGCTGTATAAATTGTCTTGAAAGTGTCTTCATTTCAGAGTTTTATGCCATTATGTTTGTAAATTTCCCATCTGCTGCTGCCGCTGACCCGTTTATATGCACTTCCAGTGTTAATGCTGGCATTATGCCTACTCCTGTGAGTCTCTGCAATTCCTGTACTAACCATCCTTTTATGGTATAATTTCTAACATTTCTTCTCTCCCCCTCTTTCCATCCTCATTAATTAACATTTAGAGCTGAACTTGAGCAGACATTTGTCTTCTAATTCCTGTAATTTGTCATGGTGTTTCTCTGGAACCTATCTTTCTCACTCTCTTTAGTTTTGCACCATATGATGCATCCTTTCAGTTTGGCATTTTGACACTGTGACACTGTTGTTAATGTCAAATGTGTTTGTAAAAAAAAAAGTTATTGGTTATCACAGAAATGGTAATTTACAAATCTAACACTGAACATATTGTCATTGTCATTTATTGTTCTGAGCCACAGCAGCTATCATCATTTATTGATCTGAGCCACAGCAGCTGTCATCATTTATTGATCTGAGCCACAGCAGCTGTCATCATTTATTGATCTGAGCCACAGCAGCTATCATCATTTATTGATCTGAGCCACAGCAGCTGTCATCATTTATTGATCTGAGCCACAGCAGCTATCATCATTTATTGATCTGAGCCACAGCAGCTATCATCATTTATTGATCTGAGCCACAGCAGCTATCATCATTTATTGATCTGAGCCACAGCAGCTGTCATCATTTATTGATCTGAGCCACAGCAGCTGTCATCATTTATTGATCTGAGCCACAGCAGCTGTCATCATTTATTGATCTGAGCCACAGCAGCTGTCATCATTTATTGATCTGAGCCACAGCAGCTGTCATCATTTATTGATCTGAGCCACAGCAGCTGTCATCATTTATTGATCTGAGCCACAGCAGCTGTCATCATTTATTGATCTGAGCCACAGCAGCTATCATCATTTACTGATCTGAGCCACCATGGCTTCATCATTAATTGATCTGAGACACTGTGGTTATCATCCTTTATTCATTTGAGCCACCGCAGTCAGTCATGTATTGATCCAAATCACTGCGGTTATCGTCATTTGCCAATTTTCATTATTACCCAGATTTTATACCAATTATGTAAATATAATAGATCAATATGGATGTAATGGAATTAACCAAGACACATGGATTCTGCTATTTTGTAATGGCTTAGTATATGATGAGTGTTACCATATATTAGTGGCCTGCACTTATTGTAAAATCACGATCTGGTCTTTCTCACCAGTGGATGACATTCCCTGGCAGAATAGCAGCAAAGAGAGTAGGTTGCAAGACACTTGAGCTGTGCCAGGAATTGAGTTACATTCGATTGTTTATGTATGTTCTACGCTTTAAAATCAAAATCATACAAGGCCCAACCCCATTCTAGTTACCCAAACATTCGGCTTGCCAAACTTTTCTGTAGGTTCAGCTCCCTGAAACTGTCAGAACGTCTGTAAGTGTTCCTCTTGAATCTGTCCATCGTTTCCCCTCTTTCCTCCTCCTCTCCTATCTGCCCAGTTAGTGCTGCTTCTCTTCCTCTTTCCTCTGTGCCCTCCTTCCCTTTTCATCCCTTCCTTCTCAGTCTTCCCCTCCATCGACCCTTTGCCTTGGTTGTCCATCCAGGCTGATGTCTGTTCTCCTCTCAGTCGTCATCTTGTTGTCTGCTCTCTTTCTCCCTCTCAGTCTGAGTCTATGGAGGCTGTTACACGGTACATCGCAACTGGCGCTGTCTCTCAGTCAAAAATGGAAACCTGGTCTCTCTCCTTCCTCCCTAGCAGATAAAAAGGCTTATGTCTCCTTTCTTTCCCACTTTCCTCTTCCATCCTCGTTTTGCCTCCCCCTCCCCTGTCATGGTTGAGGAATTGGCTGGTCTGACTATGGAAGTTCCCATAGCCCTTAATTCTGCTTCTGGTTCTGTCCTTGCTTTAGTGCTCCTGCTATTTCTGGCATTCTTCCCCCAGCTCTTCCTTGCTAGCCCCTCCTGGCACCTTCACCCACTCCTGACCCTTATCAGTTTGCCTCTGCTCCTTCCTATTGCCCTTTCATCCTTGCTAGATGAATCTTTCTCCTGCTTTCCTTATTTGTGAACTCCTTTTTGAGTCTCGTACCCCTGACCTTTTGCACTTACCTCCAGCTCCCCTATAAGGATCTCTTCTCTCTCAGAAATCCAATCTGTCTTGTCCCATTGGTTCTACAGCAGTGGGCTCAGATGCCATTCATTACGAGATGATTTGCCATCTCCATCAAGGTGGGGGGCCTCATAGCCTGGTGGATAGCACGCAGGACTCGTAATTCTGTGGCGCGGGTTCGATTCCCGCACGAGGCAGAAACAAATGGACAAAGTTTTTTCACCCTGAATGCCCCTGTTACCTAGCAGTAAATAGGTACCTGGGTGTTAGTCAGCTGTCACGGGCTGCTTCCTGGGGGTGGAGGCCTGGTCGAGGACCGGGCCACGGGGACACTAAAGCCCCGAAATCATCTCAAGATAACCTCCAGAAGGTGCCTTTCAATATTTACTGGATATTTATAATTGTATTTGGGAGATGTCACCAGTCCCTGATGACTGGTTTGAGGCTGTTGTTCTTCCTGTTAGGAAACCCAGTACTTTCGGAACCTCCCGTAAGGATTTTCATCCCATTGCCATGACAAGTTGCGACTGCAAACTTTTCAAATGTATGGTCATTGTCCTCCTTATGAGATTCTTAGAACACTATTGCTTCCTTTTCCCCTCTGTTTGACTTTTGTAAGTGTTGCCGCACTGATGACATTTTGGTGGACCTAGAGGTCTACATTCATTCTGCCTTTGCCATAAAAAACCTCGGGTAGCCTTTTTTGACTTGAAAATGTCTTACTACACACCTGGAGGTCAATGTTATGGCCAGTGCTTTCTGCTTTCTTTCTGCTTTCGTTGCAATCTCCTGCTCTTCCTTTCTAGCTTACTCTCTTGTGTTTCTTTAAAGTGAGGATTGGTGCCTCCTTTCTTCAATTCAAAGGTGTTCCCAGGATAGTGTTCTGAGCATTACTCTTCTTGTTGTTGCCCTTAATAGTCTTACCTTTCACCTTCTGGCAGGTTCTTGGCTTTGTATGTTGTTGGTTATTCTTCTTTGGGGGGGATGGGGGGAGAATACTCTCTTTCCTCCAATTGCGGCTCCTGACATGCAATTGATGCTGTGTATCCTGGGCCACCACACTCATGGCGTCAAGTTCTCTACACCTAAGATTTTTGTGCTATGACTTTACGGGAAGGCAGGTCGTGTCTTTGTCCCCCGTTGTGTCACTTTATTCTAGTCCCCTTCTGTATAAAGATTCTGATAAACGTTTGGAGTTAATCTTGACACTCAGTTGTCTTGGTCACCTTCATATCTCTACCTGCAAGTCAAATACTCTCAGCGATTACAGTGCTTCGAGTCTTGTTCTGTACTTCTGGGGTGCTGATAGACGCACTCCTCTATTTGCGCTCCTCTATTTGCACTCCTCTCTTGTTCTGTCTAAACTGGATTATGGCTACCCCTGCTTACTCCTCTGCCTCTCCTTCAACCTTTTGTCATCTTGATTCTACACCATGCTGGGTGCGCCTCAGCTCACCCTCTCAATTCATCCTCTACCCAGAGCTCGTTTGTTAAAACTGAAGCTTTGTCGCCACAGGATTGTCGGAATCATTATTGTCTGTGCTACCTCGCAAGGCTTCTGCAACATCTTTATTCTCACTTTTGCCGGGCTTTTACTGTTGGCACTGTTGTCCCTGGGTAAGCCCAGTTCCTTTCACCACCTCCTTTTTCAATATGGGTGTCTTGCTTACCAAGCCTCCCTTTAGTTTGTTTGCAATGTCTCCATGTGTCATTCCAGCCTTGCCCCCATGGAGGGGTCCCACTTGTGAAGTTTGGAAGACTTTGACCCACATGGTAAAGGCTTCTTCCCCTCCTATTGTTATGAAGCCCTCTTTTCCTTGAACATTTTTCTTTGCACTCAAATTCAAATACTGTGTGTGCCTTTCCGGACCAACCTATATGTGCCACTTACTTCTGGAGGCTAGCAATTCACCGCTGAACTGTATGCGATGTTGGTATGCTCTTTATTAAACTGCTTTACTGTCGACAGTGTTCCTTTGTCATTGTTGTTGACTCTCATGGCTCATTTAATCCTATACTGTACATACTGTGCTAATCATAATTCAATATTGGTTGATTCTAATCTCTAGCAGATTTCTGTCAGTTCAGTTGTGTTGGGTTCCCAGCCATATTAGTATTCCTTTAAACAAGCATGTGGACACTACCTCAAAGCAGGCTGTCCCACACTGGTCCTGTTTCCCATAAGGCATTCCTTACTCCGATTTCTAATCAGTCTTTCATTCCTCGATCCATGACCGTTGGGAGTGTCGTTGATCATGTGTTACTAGTAACAAAGTGTGTACTCTTAAAGGTAGTGTGTCCCTTCCTCCGCCTTCCTCCTACCATCATAACCAGCTTTAGGAGATGGCTCTGGCAAGGTTATGTACCATATACGTTTTACTCACGGCCTCTTAATGAAGCGGCACCTACTCCCTATTGTCTGAACTGCTCTGTCGCACTTAGTCATGCATCACCTTGTTGACTGTCCTGATTTTCAGGATATTTGTGTCTTGGGTTCCAACTGTCCTTTGCGGTCATTTGTCTCTCGATAGAATCTCTTGGTGACTGATACATTTGATATCACTTGTCTTGTGTGCTTTTGTTCACGTATTGCATCCTCAGCTATATTAGCACCTTTTGAATAGCCAGCGACACTGATGGTGGCTATCTAGTCTTCACGGCTTGGTGCTTTGCTCTCTTTCTTAAGCTTGCTTTCTTTCTTGCTTAAGTTATTTATGTTTTTCTGTCTCTTTTGACAGACAAAAGTATCAAATGATACTTCTTCATTGCAAATGTATCATTTGATGATAAAAGAGCTTACCATGGTGGTCCCCTTCCATCTATCAAGC
>WNGS01157379.1:0-14941 GCA_020271785.1 Procambarus virginalis
ACACTTGTCGTGTTTTGAAGGCTCTTAGTGTCTCAAAAGGAATTAAAATTTTGCGATAAGTTCCACGAAATTTACCCTATGGTGATGACTTGAATTTCATTCTTGGAACAAATGGTGAAAAATGAGATCCCAGAGTTACCTCACAGCGAGGAGATGAGTGTGTGTACTCGCTGAGGCCAACAACAGTCAAGCCGATCACTCAAGAGAGCACCACAGCGTGACGGCACCAGACGTCTCTTATGTGTTAAGAGGCGTCTGCAACTGAGGGAAACATGTAAGAGGGAATAGTGAGGGTAAGTGACGTCAAAGCCCTGTTGAGTGCCATAACTGGGTTGAGTTCCCTGTTGAGTGCCATTTTGACTGAGTTGAGTTCCCTGTTGAGTGTCATCGGGACAGTATACACATCGTGACAATGCAGTGGTTGTCGCTTACTGCTGGGGTTCGATCCCCGAACGGAGCTGCAGGGGGTGAGGAAATATGAGGAGAGGGGGGGGGGCTTTGCCTTCTCATAAGACACAGAAAGTGTCCTCTAGTAGCATCTCATAATATTCGAGAGTCTTGCATCTCACTCATACGGAAAGGTTCCTTAACATCTCATACTGCATAAAGCTCATAATACAGGAGCAGGTCCTCTAGCCACTCATTATACAGGAGCAGGACCCTTAGCCACTCATAATTCAGGAGCAGGTCCCCCTTAGCCACTCATAATGCAAGAGCAGGTACCCCTAGGCACTCATAATTCAGGAGCAGGTCCCCTAGCAACTCATAATGCAGGAGCAGGTCCCCATAGCCACTCATAATGCAGAAGCAGGTCCCCTAGCAACTCATAATGCAGGAGCAGGTTCCCTAGCAACTTATAATGTAGGAGCAGGTCCCCTAGCAACTCATAACGCAGGAGCAGGTCCCCTAGGCACTCATAATGCATGAGCAGGTCTCCTAGCCACTCATAATACAGGAGTAGGTCTCTTAGCAACTCATAATACTGGAGCAGGTCCCCTAGCCACTCATAATACGGGAGAACATCCTCAAGCTGCTCATAATACACAGAAGGATGCTATTTCATTTGATAATAAACAGGAATGTTCTCAAACATCTCATAATGAAAAAGGTTGTTAAGCATCTCATAATACATTGTAAGATCTTCTAGAAACTCATAAAACACGAGAAGGTCTTCATGTTTCTCAAAAAAAGAGAAGATCCTCTAATATCTCAAAATGTTTGAGAAACTTCTCCATCATCTCATAACTCACAAAGTTACACAATTTCTATTCCTGGGTAGTAATTGCTTACACGTCTAAAAAAAGTATAGAAAATGGATATTATTACACTTAAGCTTAAGTTTTTGTGTGACCAGGACAGTAATGTTTTGACATTCAGCAATGTCCGAAGAGAAAACGGGGAATTTGTGTCTTTTTTCCTTTGCCAAAGTCAGAAAAGAAATTCACATTTGAATCACAATTAACATGTATTTGGCTAAAGTTATACCAACAACGACCACACAAAATTTATGAGGTAAGTATTTATGAGTGAGCATATAGTGTGTGTTGGCTAACATGTATGTTGAAGAGCTGTTAGTAATTATGTTATTATTTACAACTATTGACAATAATTACTTGTGTGTGTTTGCACGATGATAACTTATGTTTCTTTCATATATAATGAGAAATGCATCAATATTTTTTCCGTGATAAATTTCTCTTCAACACGAATGTTGGACTCCGGGTTTTGGTGAAACTAATGAACGCTAAATTGATGTAGCATCAGCCAACCTAAAACTATGATATCAATATACCAGGAATTATAAAAACAATAAATTCTACTCGCAAATTTATTGAAGAATTGAAATTGATGAAGCCCTGTTGGAGTGAGGATAAAGATGTTTTTCAGTTGCTGGATTGGAGTCGGGAGATCAAGACGTCTTCCAGCAGTTGGGAGAGTTATAATGTCTTCCAGCAGCTGATGTGGAGATGAGAAAGACTGCCAATTGAGAAAGACTCGCGTGCTGCTACTGGATGCTGGTGCTGCTAGCCGAATATTTTTGTCTTTTTTGTAAGATGCCAACAGATGGTGCGGAAGTCAAGTGGTAGTGGACCGTACTGGACGTAGTTGAAGTACTCAACTTAATTAACCAGTAGTGGGGAAACATCCGGAGTCCTGTTGAGATATATATGACATAATATTATCATCACTCAGTTATTGCTAATCATTTTTATGTATCTTACAAGAACATGAACTCACCCTTTAAGAAAAATCTATTTCCTTCCTGTTTATTATTAATGTCTATTAACTGTCCCACAGCTGTCAAAAAGACAGCGTCATGGCACCTCACCATTAACTGGCGAACTGAAGCAGTATCTCAAGATAACCATAAGATACTCTAAGGCTCTACAATGTAAAAGAGTCTAGGAATCCTCTAATTTTGATCTTGAACAATTTAGAATGTTTATGAAGAACTATATAACATTATGAGGGGCAGTAGAACATTGTGAAGAACAGTAGAACACCTGTAGGCAATATTCTTCACGACAGATCTGGCCTGACAAGACATCTCGTCTGGCCAGGCAACCAGAACCATAAAACTGCAAACTGTAATGGACCATTATTAACTTTGGATAGAACCTGGAAGGGTGACCATTTACCACGACCCGCGCACAAGAAACAAATGTAAGAAAAGTGTCGAGGTGGCAGCTATTAGTCTTCCCCCAGTTCATTGGCATTAAGTGGTATCTAGCTCGAGAGACCTATAGATATCGAGATATCTAACTCGAGAGACCTATAGGTTATCAGTGGAAGATGGACTTGAGACATTTACTCAGCGAAACGACCCAATCACCAAGCTGAGTTTAGTGTTGGGTCGTTTCGTATAGGAGGGGGGGGGGGGGGGGACTTTGTATTCACTGTAGACGCTGCTGAAGAAACAGGTCTGGAGAGTGTGTGGGTCTGGCTATATGGGCCGAGGCCCGTGTGTACGGTACCGTTATGATTGTGATAAGAGTCACTTACTGGTGGAAGATGTCACTGCAGGACATGAGTCACAATAAAGTGGCTGAAGTATGTTGACCAGACTACACACTAGAAAGTGAAGGGACGACGACGTTTCGGTCCGTCCTGGACCCTTCTCAAGTCGATTGGACCCCTTCTCAATTGACTTGAGAATGATCCAGGACGGACCAAAGCGTCGTCGTCCCTTCATTTTCTAGAGTGTGGTCTGGTCAACGAAGATATCACTTACTGGTGGAATATATCCGAGTGCCTTCTCCAGTGTCCCTAATAACATAAACAAATTAAATTTCCTAGTGGTTATAATTATAGTGATGGGGATGCCACCAAGTCATCAGTGTTTTAATAAATCACAGATGTGAATTGAAGATAGACGTCTTATACTAATTTCTCTCTTTGAGTTTAATGTCATCCATGTCCAGTTAATATTTTAAGGATTTCAGTTAATAAATAGTCTCCCTTGATTCCCTGAAGCAATAGTATTCACTTCCCCTTGCTCCTAAATCAACTAAGCTATCAGCACTGAAATTATTTTTGATTAACGGTTCGTTTAACACGATGCTAAGCGAACCCATGGATGTTCAAATACCAATTCACATTCACTAGTGTTTTTGTGAGGATTTGGTATGTGTTGCTGGATGGGAAGCTTGTGAGTAACTAGTAATTGAGAGTGTATAGCCACCGGTAAGCAGGAGATAATTGTTGATGGGTTAATGGAGAGTAATCCTGACACAACCGGGTTCCTACAATGACCAATACACTGTCGGGTTGTTACAACAAGACTCTTCTGATCTTCACTCTACATTGTTTCACGGGTTAACTGGTAAAACATTCGCAATTAGAGCTCATTGAAAGATTATAATTATGCAAAATACATGAGAAAAAAAATATTTATTCAGACATGAACTACGTCACACATAATCCTGGCTGGATACAACGAGTCTCAGAAGGTAACTAGGTAACCATCATCCAAGATGGAGAAAGTTAATTGAGTCATGTTTAAGACGCGTCTGGGGTTACTGTTATGAGTTTCCCCAGACGGTGAGAGACATATGACAGCTCGAGGCTGACATGTGCAACGTGTTGACAGTTGACATACCTTGCCATAAGCAGTGTTGATGCATGCGACCGCACTTGCTGCGCTGTTGCAACCTGAAGCTGTTGTATATATTAGTACATGTTTTTCTTATGTCAGCTTAAGAACAGAAAATAAACAGTTTGTTTAACCATCATGGAAATCAATATAATTATCAAAATATTATTTTCAATATTTTATTAATATTATTTTCAATATTTTATTAAATATTATTTATTAGCATAATTATAGTGTCAGTCAGGTGAGGCAGATGAAGCCACCTGTGTCAGTCAAGGTGAGGCAGATGAAGCCACCTGTGTGTCAGTCAAGGTGAGGCAGATGAAGCCACCTGTGTGTCAGTCAAGGTGAGGCAGATGAAGCCACCTGTGTGTCAGTCAAGGTGAGGCAGATGAAGCCACCTGTGTGTCAGTCAAGGCGAGGCAGATGAAGCCACCTGTGTGTCAGTCAAGGCGAGGCAGATGAAGCCACCTGTGTGTCAGTCAAGGCGAGGCAGATGAAGCCACCTGTGTGTCAGTCAAGGCGAGGCAGATGAAGCCACCTGTGTGTCAGTCAAGGCGAGGCAGATGAAGCCACCTGTGTGTCAGTCAAGGCGAGGCAGATGAAGCCACCTGTGTGTCAGTCAAGGCGAGGCAGATGAAGCCACCTGTGTGTCAGTCAAGGTGAGGCAGATGGAGCCACCTGTGTGTCAGCCAAGGCGAGTAAGGTACCTACCGTCACCTAAGCAGTCCTTCATGACAGACTCTGTCAGGTTCAGGTCTCCGACACACTGCTCACAGGCACTCGCCGTGCCACAGACCTCCTCTGTAACATCGACAAATATCAACATTATCGCCAAATATGTCAGTACTATGCTCTTCGTGTTGGTATACCGCACCGTATAATTTTGTTGGTACACCACAACATGTTTCAAGCTTCTGAATTTCAAGTAGTATATTTGCTTTTCTCCCAAATCTGTCTTGATTCAAGAGGCTAGACTCGAGCCACTTGAATCCAGACAGGTACACTTTAAATTAATATTTCCTTGGCAGAGTAGAGGCTGAGGTCAGTCAGAGCATCGGGGAAGCTTCACTCAGCTCTTAATACACGTGGATTTGAGAGCTATAGTAGGGGTTTGGATCTTAATCGAGCTTAAAAAGAGTATCGAAGCTCTCACTCTCAACTACAATCACCTTTTATCTCACAATATTGATTAATATTGCTACTAAGACATCAGGACCGACTTCCACCTACCATTAGCTGGTACCAAGACTACAACTATTGTTAGTACAGCTGAAATCACAATCGTTAACAGTTCCCACCACCGTTATTGGTACTGTCTCGACCACTGCAGCTGCTGTCTCGATCACTGCAGCTGCTGTCTCGATCACTGCAGCTGCTGTTGATCATCACTAACACTTACCAAGACAGTGGTCATGGCCCTCGTGGTCACCAGCGTGGCCTTTGTGACCGGCAGCTAAGTCAGCTGCCATGAGGACAGCAGCCGTCAGGAGGACAACCATTATCGCCTTCATTGTGGTGGTTGATGGGTGGCGGGTTCACGACTCTCTGTGGGGGAGAAGAAGACTTCCTTTCTGCTTATGGCTCCTGGGACTGGTCTCCTGGGACTGGTCTCCTGGGACTGGTCTCATGGGACTGGTCTCCTGGGACTGGTCTCCTGGGACTGGCCTCCTGGGACTGGTCTCATGGGACTGGTCTCCTGGGACTGGTCTCATGGGACTGGTCTCCTGGGACTGGTCTCCTGGGACTGGCCTCCTGGGACTGGTCTCCTGGGACTGGCCTCCGGGACTAGTCTCCTGGGACTGATCTCCTGGGACTGGTCTCCTGGGACTGGCCTCATGGGACTGGTCTCCTGGGACTGGTCTCCTGGGACTGGCCTCATGGGACTGGTCTCCTGGGACTAGTCTCATGGGACTGGTCTTATGGGACTGGTCTCCTGGGACTGGTCTCCTGGGACTGGTCTCATGGGACTGGTCTCCTGGGACTGGTGTCATGGGACTGGTCTCCTGGGACTGGTCTCCTGGGACTGGTCTCATGGGACTGGTCTCCTGGGACTGGTGTCATGGGACTGGTCTCCTGGGACTGGTCTCCTGGGACTGGTCTCATGGGACTGGCCTCCTGGGACTGGTATCCTGGGACTGGCCTCCTGGGACTAGTCTCCTGGGACTAATCTCCTGGGACTGGTCTCCTGGGATTGATCTCCTGGGACTGGTCTCCTGGGACTGGTCTCCTGGGACTGGTCTCCTGGGACTGGTCTCCTGGGACTGGTCTCCTGGGATTGATCTCCTGGGACTGGTCTCCTGGGACTGGTCTCCTGGGACTGGTCTCCTGGGACTGGTCTCCTGGGACTGATCTCCTGGGACTGGTCTCCTGGGACTGGTCTCCTGGGACTGGTCTCCTGGGACTGGACTCCTGGGACTGGTCTCCTGGATTGATCTCCTGGGACTGGTCTCCTGGGACTGGTCTCCTGGGACTGGTCTCATGACAAACTCTAAAATTCACATAAGTTATTATATTCGTCATATTGGAAGTGTACACGGAGCTATAACAGTTATCTGCATCTATAAGAATGTATCTCAGTGTTTCTGTCTGTCAGTCTAAAGTTGAAGGTCGGACACCCAAATTTTGTAGTGTTAATGGTCTGGGGTATAGGACGGACATAGGCTGGGCGGGGTAGGTATAAGTCAAATGCTTTTAGAAATATTTGTCATTATAAACACTCGCAGGCCAGGCCATTTTCACAGCGTCAAGTGTAATTACCTTATCACACGCCACGTGTGTTAATTATCACACGCCACGTGCAATGTGGCGTGTGATTACCGTGGAGTTTAACACTGCGATCTGCCCCCCCATCCTGTGTGATGGGGATTTTTTAGCATCACTAGTTAGCTTTTTGACACACGTACTCCACTTCATATAGTCTAGGTAGCTGCACTAATGCAGATGTACCTAAGGAATTAATAAAAAAAAAATCTCACCGCGTAGTGTGAGAGAAGGAGGTACTGAGAGGCATATTTCAATGCTTCTTCTTGGGGTAGGCATGAGGGAGAGAGAGAGAGAGAAAGAGAGAGAGAGAGAGAGAGAGAGAGAGGAGCTAGGAGCTGAAGACTGGGGGGGGGGGGGTATCAAGGGAAGATAGGGGAGATAGAGAGGGAAAAAGAAAGGAAATATGCAACTGTTCGAGATTACAGAAAAAGGGAAAGTGTTGGTAGATGGGGGTGAGGGTGGGGAAGAAAGGGGATGGTAGGGAGGACGAAAATGGTGAAGGGGGAAGGAAGATGGGAGAGGTGAAGAGAGGGGAAATGATGAAGGGTGGAATGGAGGTTCAGGGAGAGAGATTGTCTTCCCCGGTACCCAACTATTTATGCATATTTGATATGCATAATAATATATTATGCATATATATATATATATATATATATATATATATATATATATAATATATATATATATATATATATATATATTGGTAGCAGTCTTTCCTGTAGACATGTATTATTGAATGTGACCGAATGGGTGAGATCAATGATTCTAGCACGAATCTTCTCTATGTTTCTCTGTCTCTTTGTCTATCTGACTCTCTATCTCGTTTTGGAGATACTTAACTGTGATGCTTTTCCTTCTTGATATGTCATCACAGACTGAAAGCTCACATCCCTAATAAACAAAACAAAACATTAAAAGAGGCTTTCTACGCATGGATCCCCGTATCTTATATGTATTATTTCAACCATTAATACCTAAGTTTGTTAGTTTCTAATTCCTACTAACCATGACTTACTGATCTTTGCGTTAGGATTTGACAATTTAAATATTATTAATTTCATACATGTTGACTATTTTATAACTCGGAAATGTCACAACCATTTATCTGTCAGCATTCATACCTCTATCAATTTTTTATTAATTTCGGTAATTTATTTGTTATTTATTTATTGCTCCATAATTTAGTATCAACAAGAAATTTCCTAGCTCTATTGTTGTTCATTCACGTGTAAATATGTTATATAAATAACAAGAGAGGTCCCAGGAGAGGCCCTGTGACACCTCACTTAAACAGCTTCTAATTCGGTCTTGGGTGGTTTATTCTGTCTTTTTTTTTCATTATCCTGTCACGTGTTAAACGTGACAGGATAATGTAAAAATCCCCTCTATACCTCTATACCTTCTTAACCAGTCTTAAGGGCAAGATAGTGTCAATACTGTCACCATGTACGGCTTCCCCTGGTAGAGCAGCTGCTAAGCCAGAGAACACGAGAGGCAAGAAGGCTGAAATAAATGTATTATTTTAGATGGACTCGAGACAGGTATATAACTTCTACTGTAATGTGCGTTGCAAGCAACTCATGAAATGTGCACTGCTAGAAAATCTTTTATATTGCCAGTATGTATGGCAATATTGTAGACATTTTAACTCACACAGTCATATGAATGGTTAAACAGTGGGATAAACTTCTTGAGCTGTGCTTGTAACGTGGGACTCTGCCTCAGTTCTGCAACATTCATTCCAGCGACGGCAAAACACATTCACTCAAGTCTGACTACAACACATATCTGCTCACACACGCACACATACCCATACATTTTGGAACATTCGGGACCAAAGAGCCGAAGTTCAACCCCCGTAAGCACAAGTAAGTGAGTATACACACACACGCTGCCTTCACTAAGGTCCCAAGTTTAGCGTGACACTCACTTGTAGTGTGGCTTCGCCGGCTGCTCCATACCTTGTGACTGACAGAACATTAAGCGAGGTTTTATATGTATATATTCTTCAATATCCTCCCCCCCCCATCCCCCTATTCCTATCACCCCCATTTCCTCCTTCCTGTTACTCTCCATCATCTTCCCCTTCCTGTCACCCTGTAACCATCTGGAGGAGCCATCCACGACTCGTCAGGTTGACAGCTTCTTAATTATCACCTTCGCCTTGTTTACAATATATATCTGGTAATTTCATCGTTTTGAAAGGGGGCACTTTCACATTTCTTGGTCACTATTGAGAGAGTTATCTCTGAATTCTGATTTTCTTTTCACGTTCGATTACTTAGTGGTGGAAAATTGTATGTAAAGTTCCGCTGACAGAGTTTACAGTTAGTCATGTCAACACTAGCAGGTGTTGTCTAAGAGGTACTTGTCTAAGCTTAGCTGTGGAAACGTCTACAAATCTGCTGACCTTATGTGATGATCCATATATGTGTGCGGATCTCCATGGCATAATAGAATAATGATAGATGGAAAACTGGAGTGAATTTCACTTGGCCTTAACTCTACTATATTTTGTTGCTGTTCCCGGGACACAGCAAACCTCCAGTCCGATGGTAATAAGTCTTTCAATGGGCCACAGAAAATAACATGATGTTTAATGAGGATAGGTTCCAATGACTGAACTATGCAAAAAATAAAAAACATCAAAGCAGCACCCACATATAAAACACAGTCAAATCACACTATTGAAAGAAAAGGCAGTGTAAAAGATACAGGTGTGATCATGGGCCTGAGAGCTGAGTGGACAGCGCTCGGGATTTGTAGTCCTGAGATTCCAGGTCCGATCACCGGTGGAAGCGGAGACAAGTGGGCAAAGTTTCTTTTACCCTGATGCCAGTGTTCACCTAGCAATAAATAGGTACCTGGGAGTTAGACAGCTGCTACGGCTGCTTCCTGGGGGTGTGTAACAAAAGGAGGCCTGGTCGAGGACCGGGTCGCGGGGACGCCGAGTCATCTCAAGATAACCTCAAGATGTCGGAAGACCTTACTTTTTAAAACATAACAAAATTGCTATCATAACTGCATGAAAAAGACAGGTTGGATAAGCAGAACCTTCCAAATGAGAAATTCCATGCAAATGATGATACTTTCTTAGACACTAATGCTCCCTACAGTGGAATTTTGTTGCACACTATCAGCCCCATTCAAAGCCAGAGACAATGCTGACCTGGAGAACGTGCAAAGCTCCTTTACAGCTACAGTTCACTCAATGAACGTCTAAATTATTGGGACCGCAGGAAATAACAACACATAGGACCAAGAGGCATGGCAAGATGTGCAAAATAGCCCCACTGAAAAGCAGAGGTGCAATAGGCATCCTGAGAACTCGATCAACATCGAAGGCTCAAGACTTTTCTACACTCTTCCTCTACACATACGGGGGCATATATGGCCTGCCTCTCGCAGTGTTCAAACGAGAACTCGACAAGCACCTTGTCGAGTTCTACCTGATCAACCAGGCTGTGACTCGTTCGCCAGGCAGCCGCGTCGAACAGTCAGCTGCTCAGACCAGCAACCAGCAAGCCTGGTCGGATACCGGGCCTCGGGGACGTTGATCCTCGAAATCCTTAACAAGTAGTCAACAGGTAGCTTTCTGCCAAATCAAAGACAATCTAAGATGGTAACAATTCCCTCATTACGAGCAAATGTTTTGACTAACTCATCAGTTCTATCATGCATTCATCCAATATGAGAAGGAATCTACAGGAAACAATCTCTGTTTCCCTCACTGATAATGTCATTCAATATGAGAAGGAATCTACAGGAAACAATCTCTGTTTCCCTCACTGATAATGTCATTATATCTGTGCCTAGCTTCAGACTGGAGCACGTCACAGTTATGCCTTGGTTAGATGAGTGCAATCAAGGATGACAGGGAGTCACTTACACTAATGTGTCGACATTGGGTACATATACTCGTTTGAGAGCATGGATTATGACAATCAATTATGTTTGAAAACTTGAGGCCCAGTTATTTATTCGAACTCCCCACTCATAGGAGAGGGAGCCATCTCCCGCTGTGACAACAACTGCACTCCAGCTGCACCATGGGACTAGTGCAAGAAACCATCAGTGTGAATAATATGGAAGCGGGAGCTCTCTTTGACCAGACTATCAATTTGGTATAAACATTGTACTTTGTTTCCTGTCAAAGCAAGGGTTCTGTAATCAGCTTCTTGGATGGGAAGGGGGGGGCGCGACAGAAATTGAGAAAGGGTGATTTTTCAAGGTGTAGGAAAGTACATTGCTGTCTCTCTTCGAAGTGCTCATAAACATTACTCATCTGAGTATATTTGTAGTTTTTGTAATCCATTTGGAGGGATTCTGGCCAATCAATAAAGAAGGCATCGAGGGCGTCAATGCAGGGGTTGGGACGGGTTAGCTTAAAAGCACCGTTTTTATACCAATTTATAAATATCAATTATTAATAATCTTAATACCAATTAAAGCATTGATTTCAATGATCCGATCACTTACACATGGGATATTCAGTTTCTTCCACATGTTTAGTAATTTAAGTTGCACGAGTGAACGCGAGGAGGATCCTCATGACTTCGTTTAGCATCTTTTCCAGCCCTCCCAGCAATTGTCTTGCTAGGCACTAGAGCAAGGAAAGGTGCAACGTAATTGATCTGTGATCAATATATAAGAGGTACATCATTTTTCTTGTTCTTACCCTTTCTGGCACGAGAATGTCGGACTTGGGCTTTAATGTAGGATGAGTCAGCTGTCAGCAATAATGTCAATAACCAGGAATTATAAAAAAACGTTTCTACTACAAGCAAATTTATTTTAAAGCTGTAAATGACAAAACATCAATAGAGTATAGATAAAGATATCTTCCGGCCGATGGGCTGGAGCGGAGATGATAAGTTAAATGACTGCCAATTGATGAAAGAATTGCGTGCTGCTTTTGAACGCTTGTGCTGCTAGGGGAATATTTGTATATATTTTATTTGTTGACATTCCTTCTGTCTTTAACTATATCTTTCATCTGTTTTATGCCATTTATGTGTTTGATAACGTGGTGAGAGAGAGTTACACGCCAGCAAGTAGTGGATAGGAGTTTTGTTGGCAGATGGTGGGTTTTGCTGCATGAGAAGTTGGTTCAGGCTGCACACCAACAGCCTGAACCAACTTGCAGCTTGCATGCCAAGAGATTATAAACCAGGCTGCATCCCAACAGATGGTGAGTCAATATGGTTGCCAACAAACAAAGAGCCAATATGGTTGCCAAAAGACAGTGTGGAGGTCAGTCATCATCAGTGATAGTGATCCGGTTCGTCAACTGAACAGACTAGACGTAGTTGAGGCACTCAACTCAGCCAGTAGTGGTGAAACATGTGTTGTTCTGTTGAGATATAGTATATTAATTCACAATATATATAACATAATTAAATAACTTAGTTTTTGCTCACCATTTATTAGCCATATACAAATACGTGAAATTGTCTTTTTAGAAAAGTCTAATTCCAAAAAGTTTCTTGAAAAATGTTCCTTAACTGATCATCGACTGTCAAGTTACAGTTTCATAACAAACACCTAACTGGAATTTTTTAACCAAAAGGTGGTGTAATAGAGCTTTCCTCAACACCACAGCTCTACGTGACGACTTTCTCTCTCTCCTATTCTTTCTAATGCGTTAATTAGAATAATGTTCACAATAGGAGCATTATGAACGATCAAGAATTTGCGAGGTACAAAAACGTAATATATCAATAGTGATACTATATGAACTGTGATCCTGGACAGAGAAAGCGATTTACAGGAGGTAAAATCACTTCAATGGCTTTACCAAAGTGGAGAACGAGAGAAAATCACGTTCAGGACGCGTGGTCTCCAGGACTTTCTCTCACGTTTGTGTCGTGTTAAAAGTTTAGACGGTGGGAGACAGCAAAGGTTGAGGTGGTCAGGTGTTAAATATTTGTAAAGTGTTGCCACATGACATACCTTAGCTGTGGTGATGCAGGTGCTCGCAGTCGCTGCGTTGCTGCAATCTGGAAATATTACATATGTTAGTAACAGTTTGCCTCATGTCTGCTTACGTAAATAAACAGGTCGTATGACACTGGATTAAACAGTTCAAATTCTTAGTAATCCTATTATTAATGTTTGAAATTATATTAATAATTAGCATTATTATAGTGTCACCTAAGTGTCACTTAAGACAGAGCCAGTTTTGTGTCACGTAAGGTGAAGCAGATGGCACTTGTGTGTCAGTCAGGGTGAGGAAGATGGTAAGGTGTGAAATATACTTACTGATGCCTAGGCAGCTCTTCATGACTCTAATTCTCAGTTCCAGGGATTTGACACAGTTCATACAGGTTGTGCTGTTGCCACAAACCTTATCTGTAACCCATGGTAAAATAACATAAATATCACCAAATGCTTAACAGTGTGTTAATTCCACGTGCTTCTGTTTGTGTTTGTATTTCTCACTGTGTATCATGCTGTTGATAATCATATATTGCACCTGTTTCCTTCATAATTATTTTTCCCGCATGCTGATAACTACATTTGCAACAATAAGGCTTACTATTCACAACAGGGCTGCCCTAATGCCGGATTATATTTTCTTCAAATTTTCCATGGATATACAAGTTTCGCCTCGTAGATCGATATTTTGTAACTAACCCTCAGTGGATATCAGAGTTCCTCCTCGCATTCCTTTAAAACCTCGGATTATATCTCTTTTTGTTCATTTCATTGTTGGTATATCCAACGATCAGTTTTCTGACATCCTCATGATCTTATTTATATAGATCCAAATTCTTGTTCTCTCATTTCTGACTGAATACACAGGTCTCGTTATAAAGATTAGTAATCCTGAATGTAACTTGTAATGAAGCTCAACGGCGAATATCATAGGTTCTAATAACGTGCCAAGTGTGGCTTTAGATCTTCATCTAGTTTTAAGAAGTTTCGAAACTCTCACTCTCAACCATAATTACATTTCACTATATTGACTAATATTGCCATTAAAACAACAAGACCTACTTTCCCTACCGTTGCTGTTGATAATGAGACTAAATTTTATGTTAGTACAGCAAACGCCACAGCAATAACATTTACACAACTGGTGCTACTGCTGTTATCACTACTGTTGGTACAACTAACGGCACAACCGCTACTAATGCTGTTCTTGTTAGTACAGCTAACATAATTACATCATTACCATTATTAATAACATATTATTACATATTTACATCAATCATTAACATTTCCACTACCAATGCTGCTGCTGTTACTTATACTTCAGCAGCTTATAGTACAAATAACATCATAACATTAATACATACAAAGGCACGCCCTATCTTCGCGTACACCACTGCGAGCTCTTCCCACTGTTGGTGTTTGGCAAATGCCAGCATCACTACAGCCGTCAGAAAGACAACCATTAACACCTTCATTTGGTGGTTGATGAACGACGGGTTCACGACCTGTGGAGATAAGAAACTTCCTTCCTGGGACTGGTCTCATGGACTGGTCTCATGGGACTGGTCTCATGGGACTGGTCTCATGGGACTGGTCTCATGGGACTGGTCTCCTGGGACTGGTCTCCTGACATGCTTCAGTTATGACATTTAGTTGTCTGTTCAAAGTGTTTAGTTGTTTACCCTAACTATAATTGACTACAATCTTTACAAGAGAACTGTAACACACACCTGTAACAGTTGTCAAGCATATCATAAGAAATCTTTGCTTAACAGTTCCTCTGACATTTCTGATGTATATGCAGAGCTTCTTATTAATATGCTTTAAATCTATGTCTACCTACCTACATTGTAATAAGAAACTGATGAAACCTGATCACATAATATAAATATAAGAACATTATAAAATTGAAGGATGAATCAGGTTTTAATGCTATTTTATTAAATTAAAGGATTAAGTTGGATTAATTGAATTGAATGGATTAATAATAAATCATTAATCCATTCCAAATTATTAATTGATCCTGTAATTAATTAAAATTAAATAGATTAACATGATTTCATTGTTGAGGGTTCTGACATGTTCCCACGTTTTCCAACTTGAACTTGACTCCATTTACCTTAACTCTGTATCTTTTAAGGAAAC
>WNGS01157382.1:0-10960 GCA_020271785.1 Procambarus virginalis
TTGATTTACATCAGTAGTCCTTCGAGGTAATCAGTACATGTTTGGTGCTAGTTGACCATTGTCTAGCTACCACTACACTAGTTGCATTACTCAGAAGGAATCTCGTACGGTTGCAGATGGCTCTTGCGTAGGTTCGTCACTGTAATTTGCACCTCCTAAAGTTTTAGTCTAACAGACGGGGTCAAGAATTCACCCAGGCCCGCCGAATATACCCCCTACTCAAGAGAAGTTTGTAAGATTTTAGAGACACAACTTCGCTTTTACAAACAGCCTCACCACCCACAAGCAAACTGGAATGACGGAAAGGACTAATCGTTCAGTAAGGATATGCTGGCAATCCTCGCTGAACATGATCGCAAACTCCTGGGATGACACCTACCCTATGTTCAGGTTAGCCGTTGAAGTATCTGCCATCCACCAATCAATTAACACCCAACCACTTCATTTGTTTACTGGTAATTCATGCAATTTCCCCTCAGGACTGCTTAACAGACATAATATTGCATACGGGGAGGACTATCCTTCAGAGGTCCTTGGAAAATGAGAAATGCATGGAAAATTGCAGCTGAAGCGTCCAAGAAAGCACGGAACAGGTATGCTCATTTTTATGACAAGAAAGTGCGCCCTCTTGAGTTGAAGGAAGGAAGCCTCGTATTGAGAGTGAATGAGGCTGCGCCCGCCAATCAGAGCAGGAAACTAGCTCCGAGGTGGCGAGGGCCGTATAGAGTAATTAAAAGGGTGGGCCGGTGAATCTTGTTATAAAAGGAGTATTCGAGGGCCAGGTGGAAAGGACAATTCATGTAATAAATTGAAACACTATCATGCTAGAGAGGAATTAGAACTGCCTTCAGCGGGTCTAGTTCCTGACTCAGCAGTGCTGACTCAGGCTTCACCGACGAGTCAGGGGATGAGGATGACCCTGTCATCGCTCATCAGTAGTCGTGCGTCTCGCCACCCTATGGTGACGAGATCTCGCGCTGTACAGTAAAGTAACTTCCTGGTTAGAATAATTTAGTATTCATTAGATTTTCCTGTATGGGAATGAGGTGCACTATCTCTATACTTAACTCGGGTAGCAACTTTTACCGTGCTCTGGGGTTCCACTTCCACCAAACCCAGAGTATACTATGCTTCCGCTGTGTTGTGTCTGTCTGTTCCCAGGTCTGATTGGTACACAACCGACCCAGTTGTTCCAGCCACACGTGAACCCTGTCTGTAAAGACAGAGGGGGGGAGGCACGTTTACACAAGACCTCCCCCCACCAGACCCATTAACCCATACATCAGTTTACTTTGGGGATGAGTGACTATCCAAGAGCCACCCGGCCGACGCCTCACCCACTATACAGGTTGTCAGGGCCAGCAAGCTGTCCACATTTAGCAGTCACGGGAGGTGCCATACAACGCCAGGGTAGCTGTTCAGATCACCACTACCCACCTGCTGCGTAATCAAGACTGCAGTCCATTCCAGCAGTGTTGGAGAGGGTCAAGAAACTGGAAGCAAGTAGCAGTACCAAGAGTTCGCCGGAAGATTAATGATTACGTCATCTAAAAGCAACAGGAACTCGGAACTAAGGCGGTCACAGGTGGAGGCACGGTTTCCCTACAGAGTTCCGGGACTCGCCAATAGAAGGTCGCAAAATTGCCTCCTTTGGCCTAAAGTCGGCGTACGAGGGTATACACAGTTGGTGTTACGGCCTAGTAACCTGGTGATGATCAAGAAACGCCTGAGATGTCGTGAGCAATGATGGAAGACGAGATTCACCTGTTCGCAAAAAGCAAACCCGCCTCTAGACCCTTTGACACCACTCCTTGTACGAGACCGTTGGTACATCCATCCTGCTCTGCTGTGGTCATCTGCAACGTCAAGTTACATCAAGACTGCCGTGTGAACTGTGATATGAAGGCGTGTGGACTGTCGGGAGCAAGATCAATGGCCGAAGTAACAGTATTCTACAGCGTCACTTGGCACTCAGCTCTCTACACTGGTCGTCAGTAACAAAATACCGGATTGGAGTACAAGAGGACCAGGTATTGATGTCTACACATGGAAGAAGCAAGATCGACATCGTCATCGACTACATTCAGCGTCTATCAGCATCGAATTTTTTTTTTGCAATTACTCAATATGAACAATTGATAAAAACAACCAAGTTGGCTCTGAACATCTGTGTAAAGAATATCTGAGCATTTTTTTTACAAATGTTGAAAAACAGATTTAAAATAATTATTCTGGTATAATGAGATATGATAACTTTACTCTATAAATTGGTCAGTAAGTAAAATCAGCCCCTGTGTAATTGTCTAAGCCCAGAACAAACGGTTATGGAAAATTATGTAGCGTTTTTTTTTTTCAGAATGGTTGAACACAGGAGAGGCGGACCAATAATAAACATTGACACTTATAGTGAGTGCGAACACTTAGCTGTACAGTCAGCTGAAACCTGTGATATAGTTATAGGATTTTTTTTTTATATTTTTAGATACATGTAATAAAAATTAGGTGTGTTCCTTAGATTTCAAGGTTGACATTGATTGGGGAGTGATAGTACACGGATGTGAACTTATAGTTCAGTAGTAGGCTCCCGGATGACTGAAAGTTCAGTCTGAAGATATAACTTTTATGCTTAGGGGTGAAGAAGAACCAGAAGATTTAATAGCTAGTCTTTGATGTTAAAGTAGGGACATGTTTATTTAGCTACTGTCAGTAAGGTAGGATGTATGTTTCCTGATGTTGGAGGATTGCTGTCAGTTGACAGCTGAGAACTTTTATGAAGTTGAACATGTTTATTATGATGATGTTGGACACTCTAATGATTGTCAAAATATTTTAGTTAGGTTAGCTTTTGTTTGTGAGCATGAGTTAAAGTTGTGGGTTTGGATACTAAACCTCGTTATTTTAACAAATTAACAAGGTTTACTAAGTGCTTGTGCGGGGGGGATTTGTAACAATCGAGGCTTGTCGTAAAAAATTATCCAGAATGGTTATCTACACAAGGGAGAATGGGAAGCTGGACCCGCGTGGGGCATCCCCCAGGGACTTAGCGGTGGAAATAACACCTTTGTTCCCAAGCTTCATAATGAATCTTTCTACAGTATTCACTTACTTAGAGAAATTAACCTTCAGTCATTTTGCATTCAAATTGCACTGTATAGTATCACTGTATAATATCAAGAGTATATTAATTATTAGAATGAGTGTTAAGTCACCTTCAGTGACGTCACAGGGCAGAACTAGGTTGTGAGGCGGAGTGACCTATGAGTTCACAGGTCACCAGAGTTGACATGTCCTCTATTTCTCAGAGGTCAAATAGCTATTTGTAATTGGGAATAGCTCTTCCTTAGAGATTTTGTGTAATTTAACTTCAGTACAATAAATCAATCAATCCGGATAATTCAGTACGACAGAGGTTAATTGTTATAACTTAGCCTGGCAAAGTAACTTAGATACTAGCGGAAGAATACAGATCTAGGCCTCTGGGTAGTGGAGAGAGAGGACAGAGCAGTGTGTTTCAGCAGCAACTGGGAGAGGTCATCCATCTCACCTCTTCCCCAAGGCAACACAACATCTAGCTGTCTATAGAAGGTAAAGTTGCTTGGAGTTTCTTAGGGATAGTCACTCTTGCCGTTAATATTCAGTTCAGGGAGTGTTCAGTCAGGATTATATTTCTTACTCTTTTTTAGATTTGAATAAATTAATTAGTTAGTAATTTTGCATTTTCATTATTTCCATGTGTTTGCTTTATTTATGTGAATTGTCCTTGTCACGTGGTCCCCACGTGGTCGAGTTGAGGTGGACGCCTATGCTCCTCGAATCTGAGATATCATTCACATCCCATCAGGATTATTACTCCTGTTGATTTTAATTACTACACACGTAAGATCCAGGGTTTATTTGTACTAGTGGGGAATCAAGCCCCAAGGTTGATTGTTTAGCGTGGTCGATCCAGATCTCGATCATTGCTCATTTTGGTTACTGATCTGGTGGTGGCGGCGGAAAGGGATCCTAGAACTTTGCTAGAAGTCTATTTTCACGTCATACGGGTTGTAGAATCTCAAGTCGGTAAATCGTCTTGAGACCACGTGGCGTGGAGTCGGCTCGAGTAAAAGTCGTGGGGTCCCTTGTTAAGAACTAAAGTAAAGAACACGGGTAAAGAGAGAAAAAAAGGGTAAAGAAGGGTGAGAACCCGTTCCCGTGTTACAATGGTGGCAGCGGTGGGATGTGAATGATATCCTCAGATTCGAGGAGCATAGGCGTCCACCTCAACTCGACCACGTGGGGACCACGTGATAAGGACAATTCACATAAATAAAGCAAACACATGGAATAATGAAAATGCAAAATTACTAACTAATTAATTTATTCAAATCTGCCACCATTGTAACACGGAACGGGTTCTCACTCCTTCTTTTACCCTTTTTTCTCTCTTTACCCGTGTTCTTTACTTTAGTTCTTAACCAAGGGGGGGAAAAAAAAAATCCCACCGCTGCCACCATTGTAACACGGGACTGGTTCTCTCTTCCTTCTACCCTCTTTTTCTCTCTTTACCCGTGTTCTTTACTTTAGTTCTTAACCAAGGGACCCCAAGACTTTTACTCGAGCAGACTCCACGCCACGTGGTCTCAAGACGATTTACCGACTTGAGATTCTACAACCCGTATGACGTGAAAATAGACTTCTAGCAAAGTTCTAGGATCTCCTTTCCGCCGCCACCACCAGACCAGTAACCAAATGAGCAATGATCGAGGTCTGGGTCGACCACGCTAAACAATCAACCTTGGGGCTTGATCCCCACTAGTAAACCAAAACTCTTGGATCTTGTGTGTAGTTAATTAAAATCAACAGGAGTAATAATCCTGATTCGGTGTTAGAATCGGCGCCCAATTCAACTCGGCCACGTGGGAACCACGTGACAAGGACAATTCAAAAAAGAAAATGGAAATAATAAAAATACACATTAAGCTAATTAATTTATTCAAAAATTAAGCAAAATCTAAATAATAATTGAGCACTCCCTAACTGAATATGCCCTGACTATAAATTTAACGGCAATGAGTGACCTATCCCTAAGAAACTCCAAGCAACTTTTACCTTCTATAGACAGCTAGATGTTGTGTTGCCTTGGGGAAGAGGTGAGATGGATGACCTCTCCCAGTTGCTGCTGAAACCACACTGCCCTGTCCTCTCTCTCCACTACCCAGAGGCCTAGATCTGTATTCTTCCGCTAGTATCTAAGTTACTTTGCCAGGCTTAAGTTATAACAATTAACCTCTGTCGTACTGAATTATCCGGATTGATTGATTTATTGTACTGAAGTTAAATTACACAAACATCTTAAGGAAGAGCTATTCCCAATTACAAAATAGCTATTTGACCTCTGAGAAATAGAGGACATGTCAACTCTGGTGACCTGTGAACTCATAGGTCACTCCGCCTCACAACCTAGTTCTGCCCTGTGACGTCACTGATGGTGACTTAAACTCCTTCTAATAATGAGAATACTCTTGATATTATACAGTAGTACTATACAATGCAATTTGAATGCAAAATGACTGAAGGTTAATTTCTCTAAGTAAGTGAATACTGTAGAAAGATTCATTATGAAGCTTGGGAACAAAGGCGGTTATTTCCACCGCTAAGTCCCTGGGGGATGCTCCCACGCGGGTCCAGCTTCCCATTCTCCCTTGTGTAGATAACCATTCTGGATAATTTTTACAACAAGCCTCGATTGTTACAACCCCCCCGCACAAGCACTTAGTAAACCTTGTTAATTTGTTAAAACTAACGAGGTTTAGTATCCAAACCCACAATTTAACTCATTGCCACAAACAAAAGCTAACCTAACTAAAAATTTTGACAATCATTAGAGTGTCCAACATCATCATAATAAACATGTTCAAATTCATAAAATTTCTCAGCTGTCAACTGACAGCAATCCTCCAACATCAGGAAACATACATCCTACCCTTACTGACATAGCTAAATAACATGTCCCTACTCTAACATCAAAGACTAGCTATTAAAATCTCTTGGTTCTTCTTCACCAAAGCATAAAAGTTATATCTTCAGACTGAACTTTCAGTCATCCGGGAGCGTACTACTGAACTATCAAGTTCACATCCGTGTACTATCCACTCCCCAATCAATGTCAACCTTGACATACTAAGGAACACACCTAATTTTTATTACATGTATCTAAAAATATAAAAAAAAATCCTATAACTATATCACAGGTTTCAGCTGACTGTACAGCTAAGTGTTCGCACTCACTATAAGTGTCAATGTTTATATTGGTCCGCCTCTCCTGTGTTCAAACATTCTGAAAAAAAAACACTACATAATTTTCCATAACCGTTTGTTCTGGGCTTAGACAATTACACAGGGGCTTCGATTTTACTTACTGACCAATTTATAGAGTAAAGTTATCATATCTCATTATACCAGAATAATTATTTTAAATCTGTTTTTCAACATTTATAAAAAAATGCTCAGATATTCTTTACACAGATGTTCAGAGCCAACTTTGTTGTTTGTATCAATTGTTCATATTGAGTAATTGAAAAAAAAAATCGATGCTGATAGACGCTGAATGTAGTCGATGACGATGTCGATCTTGCTTCTTTCCATGTGTAGACATCAATACCTGGTCCTCTTGTACTCCAATCCGGTATTTTTTACTGACGACAGAGTGTAGTAGAGCTGAGTGCCAAGTGACAGCTGTAGAATACTGTTACTTCGGCCATTGATCTTGCTCCCGACAGTCCACACGCCTTCATATCACAGTTCACACGGCAGTCTTGATGTTAACTTGACGTTGCAGATGACCACAGCAGAGCAGGACTGGATGTACCAACGGTGTCTCGTAACAGGAGTGGTGTCAAAGGGTCGTAGAGGCGGGTTTGCTTGTTTGCAGAACAGGTGAATCTCGTCTTCCATCATTGCTCACGACATCTCAGGCGTTTCTTGATATCACCAGGTTACTAGGCCGTAAACACCAACTGTGTATACCCTCGTACCGCCGACTTTAGGCCAAAGGAGGCAATTTTGCGACCTTCTATTGGCGAGTCCCGGAACTCTGTAGGGAAACCGTGCCTTCCACCTGTGACCGCCTTAGTTCCGCGTTCCTGTTGCTTTTAGATGACGTAATCATTAATCTTCCGGCGAAACTCTTGAGTACTGCTACTTGCTTTCCAGTTTCTTGACCTCTCCTCCAACACTGCTGGAATGGCTGCAGTCTTGATGACGCAGCAGGTGGGTAGTGGTGATCTCGAGACAGCTACCCTGGCGTTGTATGGCACCTCCGGTGACTGCTAAATGTGGACAGCTTGCTGGCCCTGACAACCTCGTATAGTGACGTGAGGCGTCGGCCGGGTGACTCTTGGATAGTCACTCATCCCCAAAGTAACTGATGTATGGGTTACTGGGTCTGGTGGGGGGAGGGCTTTGTGTAACGTGCCTCCCCCCTCTGTCTTTACAGACAAGGGTTCACGTGTGGCTGGAACAACTGGGTCGGTGTACCAATCAGACCTGGGAACAGACAGACACAACACAGCGGAAGCATAGATATACTCTGGGTTTGGTGGAAGTGGAACCCCAGAGCACGGTAAAAGTTGCTACCCGAGTTAAGTATAGTAATAGTTCACCTCATTGCCATTACAGGAAAATCTAATGAATACTAAATTATACTAACCAAGGAAGTTACTTTACTGTACAGCGCGAGATCTCGTCACCATAGGGTGGCGAGACTGCACCTGACTACTGATGAGCGATGACAGAGGGTCATCCTCATCCCCTGACTCGTCGGTGAAGCCATGAGTCAGCACTGCTGAGTCAGGAACTAGACCCGCTGAAGGCAGTTCTAATTCCTCTCTAGCATGATATTGTTTCAATTTATTTACATGAATTGTCCTTTCCACCTGGTCCTCGAATACTCCTTTTATAACAAGATTCACCGGCCCCGCCCTTTTAATTACTCTATACGGCCCTCGCCACCTCGGAGCTAGTTTCCTGCTCTGATTGGCGGGCGCAGCCTCATTCACTCTCAATACGAGGCTTCCTTCCTTCAACTCAAGAGGGCGCACTTTCTTGTCATAAAAATGAGCATACCTGTTCCGTGCTTTCTTGGACGCTTCAGCTGCAATATTCCATGCATTTCTCATTTTTCCAAGGACCTCTGAAGGATAGTCCTCCCCGTATGCAACATTATGTCTGTTAAGCAGACCTGAGGGGAAATTGCATGAATTACCAGTAAACAAATGAAGTGGTTGGGTGTTAATTGATTGGTGGATGGCAGTATTCAAGGCTAACTGAACATAGGGTAGGTGTTCATCCCAGGTGTTTGCGTCATGTTCAGCAAGGATTGCAAGCATATCCTTGACTGAACGATTAGTCCTTTCCGTCATTCCGTTTGCTTGTGGGTGGTAGGCTGTTGTAAAAGCCGAAGTTGTCTCTAAAATCTTACAAACTTCTCTAAATATATTCCCATTGAATTCTTGACCCCGGTCTGAGACTAAAACTTTAGGAGGTCCGAATACAGTAACGAACCTACGCAAGAACGCATCTGCAACCGTACGAGAATCCTTCTGAGGTAATGCAACTAGTGTAGTGTATCTAGACAAATGGTCAACTAGCACCAAAACGTATCTATTCCCTGAATGACTATGATGTAAATCAATCAAATCTGCTCCCACCCGGTCTAGAGGTTCACGAATTTCAGGAAATTCCTGAAGTGGGGCTTGTACCTTAAGGGTACCTTTTCTCCTCTGGCAACGATTGCACGACTTCACGAAATTGATTACTTCAGAAAGTAATCCTGGGAAATAAAATAGAGACTTTGCCTTTAAGTGGGTTTTAAAGATCCCCGGATGCCCTGCAATTTTCGAAGCATGCGCAAGCTTTAACGCTGATGACCGCAACGCGTCCGGAATAACTAATTGAAATACTGCCCTATCATTCTGGCTATTAACATAATACAGGACGCCCTGTTTCATTTCAAAATCATGAATAGGTAAATTCTTTTTCTTTTTCGGATATTTTCCTCCTTCTAAATACTCAATAATTTCTTTCCATCTAGGCTCGTTCATCTGGTACTCTCTCATTTTATCTGATGGAATCGTTTCAATATTTTCATTGATTTGAACAGCCGCTATGTTTCGACTTAGCGTATCTGGAACAACATGTGCTGGACCAGGCTTGTACAAAATCTGGAATGAGTGGGCAGAAAGTTCGTGAGACCAGCGTGACATTCGTGGGCATTTTGTTCGCTTCTTAAATATGTGTGTTAACGCTCTATGGTCTGTGTAAATTACGAAGTGCCGCTGAAATAGGTAAGGTTCGAAGTACCTAACTGATTCTACTACTGCCAGTGCCTCCCGATCCGTAGCTGAATAACGAACTTCAGGTCCTTTGACCTTTCTACTGAAATAGGCTACTGGATGGGGTAAATTATCCGCATCTCGCTGAATTAAGCACCCGCCAATAGCTATACCGCTGGCGTCAGTGTGCACCTCCCACTCTTTCTCGAAATCAGGAATCGCCAATACCGGTGTCGTGATTAGTTGGTCTTTCAGTTTGCGATAGGCCTCGTCATGTTCAGATTTCCACACAAACTTCGCATTTTTCTTTGTCAGGTCAGTCAGGGGTGCTGAAATGCCAGCAAAACCTTCAATATGACGACGAAAATATCCGGCCGCCCCCAAAACCTACGCACGTCCTTTGCTGTCCTTGGAGTAGGCATGTCAGCAATGGCGCGGCAAGAATCTGGGTCAGGTCTGATACCGTCTGGGCACACCTGGAACCCCAGAAATTTGAATTTCTGAGCCGCCAGGGTGCTTTTCTGAACGTTAAGCTTGAACCCTGCCTGATCTAACAACGTCAAAGTCTCAGTCAAGTCCCGTAGGTGTTCCTCAAACGTCCTGGAATATATCACAACATCGTCCAGGTACGCTAAAGAATGCCTACCCAGGACCGGACTAAGGATGAAGTTGATGGCCCTCTGAAACGACGAAGGCGCTGTCTTTAAACCAAACGGCATCCTACGGAAATGATAAGTGTGCCTACCATCCGAGAATGCTGTTTTTCCCTATCCTGTTCTGCCACCGGAATCGCCCAATACGCCGATTTCGCGTCAAGAGTTGAGAAATACTTAGCAGCACCAAATTGATCTATTATCTCCTGTATTCGGGGCAACGGATACACATCCCCTTGGTTATTTCGTTCACCTTCCGGTAGTCAACACAGAAACGATAACTACCGTCCGGTTTCCGAACTAGCACAACAGGAGAGAGCCACGGTGACGTACTAGGCTCTATCACGCCCTGCCTCAACATTTTCTGGCACTCTTCCCTGATAACGTTCTTTGCCTGTTCCGGCAACCTCCACTGTCTCGTGTACACAGGCAAATGATCACCAGTAGCAGTAGTAGTAGCAGTAGCAGTAGTAGTAGTAATAGCAGTAGCAGTAGTAGTAATAGTAGCAGTAGCAGTAGCAGTAGTAGTAGTAGTAGTAGTAGTAGTAGTAGTAGTAGTAGTTGCAGCAGCAGTAGCATTAGCAGAAGTGGTAGTAGTAGTAGTAGCAGCAGCAGCAGCAGCCGCAGCAGCAGCAGAAGCAGCAGCAGCAGCAGCAGCAGCAGCAGCAACAGTAGTATAGTAGTAGCCGCAGCCGCAGCAGAAGCAGCAGCAGCAGCAGCAGCAGCAGTAGTAGTAGCAGGAGTAGCAGCAGCAGCAGCAGCAGCAGCAGCAGTAGTAGCAGTAGTAGTAGTAGTAGCAGCAGCAGCAGCAGCAACAGCAGCAGCAGCAGCAGTAGCAGCAGCAGCAGCAGCAGTAGTAGTAGTAGTAGTAGTAGCAGCAGCAACACAGCAGCAGCAGCAGTCAGCAGCAGCAGCACAGCAGTAGCAGTAGCAGCAGCAGCAGTAGTATAGTAGTAGTTGCAGCAGCAGCAGCAGCAACAGCAGCAGCAGCAG
>WNGS01157386.1:0-14356 GCA_020271785.1 Procambarus virginalis
CATTTTGAACGTGTCAACCAATGGACAACGGAAACGCCGCCTCCGTCCACAGCACCCCTCTGATAGACCTGACAAACCTAGAAGACGACCACCCTCTAACAAGACCCAAAACTATGTTAGAGATGAGAGGAGTCATCAAAAGCATTCGAGATAAGGCCCCAGGACCATCGGGGATCAAAGCGTTGCAGATCAAACTTCTACCAGGCAATCTTCTACAATCCATTCTCAACCTATTCAACGCTATGCTGGCGTCGGGTCACATTCCGGTTGCATTCAAGTCAGCCAAGATGATATTCATTCCCAAACCCAAGAAAGACCCCCACCAACCTGGCAACTACCGTCCAATCTCCCTCTTAGACACAATAGGCAAGTGCTTTGAAAAAATCGTGTCAAACCGTCTTAACTACTATATGGAGTACAACAACCTCTTCACCGAAAAACAGTTTGGCTTTCGAGCACATAGATCAACCCAACATGCAATAAACATCATCTACGACTCAGTAAGCTCAATTCGCAAGCAAAAACAAGTAGCTTTGATTGCGACGAGGGACGTACACAAGGCCTTCGACAGCCTTTAGCATGATGGTCTTGTGTACAAATTAGCAGATTTACCAGCGTAAAACTGGACCCCTCCTCAGGCTGGTAAGAAATTTTCTAAAGAATAGGCAAGTTACCCCCAACTTCAAGGCGAAAGACGCCGCAGCCTTCACCCCAACAGCTGGAGTCCCTCAAGGGTCATGCTTGAGCCCTGTTCTCTTCAACATCTTTGTAAACGACCTGCCCCAGCCAGAGTATAGGGACACCATCATCGTGCAATTTGCGTACGACGTAACACACGTAATAACATCTAACCCAAGCAGCCAAACGACCAAGCATGCAACTGTAACCCGCAAGGCAAACGTAGAACTAGCCAGGACTGCTAACTGGGAAAGGAAATGGAGGATCACCACTAACCCAGAAAAGATCCAATTAAGCACTGTCGGATGTATGGCCTTCTCAGTCGAAAATGAGGGAGGGATAAGAATCAGGGGCGAACCCATAGCCATCTCAAACTCCAACACAGTGCTCGGATACAACTTCAACAGGCTTATCAACTCCACCCAGTTTGTATCCCAGAAGACAGCGATGGCTCGAAGTTCGCTGGCGAGACTCTTCCGCTTCAAGCAAGCCCCATCCCACATCAAGCTCCACCTGTACAGAATGATTATAAGGCCTAGCCTTGAATACCCTTACGTCCCCCTGAACCTCACCAACAAATCCAACATGCTGAAGATCCAACGGGTACAAAACAAAGCACTTCGCTTTGCGGAGGGCCTGACACTGATGGATAGGGTAAGAACTGACCAAATCCATGAAACGCTCAACATGAAGCCAATGAACATCAGGCTCAGCTACCTGGCCAGAAGACAGCTGTACCGCATGAAGAATATGTATGTCCCGGACCCCGAAGATCCCTACGTAGCAGTAAACACCACCAGCGACTACGAGATCCGCGAACCACCACACACAACCAGAAGAATCACTCTCCAACAAAAAGTAATCAGACACATACACGATGAGGCCTTCCCAAGACCTCAAATACTAAGCGGCCTGCCAGACGACCCAGATGAGTGGCCCATCCCGGACCCGATCTACACCAAATGAAGAATAAAGGAAATAAATAAATAAAAAAAAAAAAAAAAATAAATAAATAAATAAATAAATAAATATAAACAAACAAAACTACTACAAAAAAAAATATAAAACCAAAAAACCATTTGTCGTGATATCAGAAGTGTAACTACCCTGATGTTGCTAAGATTAACCTCCCTCAGCCAACTCCATCGGCTCTAGTGCTATAAAACACCAACAAGGTCACAAACACTAGCCCCCCCAGCCAATGCACTGACAACCCAACATAACACATACACAAACAAACGACACATACACAAATGTCAACCCATGGTGGACAGGCCACCAAACTTTCAAACCTCCTCTCTCTCTACACCCACATCCTCTTCCTGAATTTCATCTCCCCATCCCCCTACCTCCCCCATCCTTTCCAAGCCGTTTGGACATCAAAGCGAAAGCGAAAGGAGGCCAGATACTAGGTATCATCTGGGAGATGAAATTCTTAAAGAGTCAGAGAGAGAAAAAGACTTGGGGGTTGACATCACGCCAGACCTGTCCTTTGCAGCCCACATCAAGAGGATAATGTCAGTGGCATATGCCAGGCTGGCCAACATAAGAACGGCATTCAGAAACTTGTGTAAAGAATCATTCAGAACTTTGTATACCACATATGTCAGGCCAATCCTGGAGTATGCAGCCCCAGCATGAAGTCCATATTTAGTCAAGGATAAGACCAAACTGGAAAAGGTTCAAAGGTTTGCCACCAGACTAGTACCCAAGCTGAGAGGTATGAGCTACGAGGAGAGGCGACGGGAATTAAACCTCACTTCGCTGGAAGACAGAAGAGTTATGGGGGACATGATCACCACATTCAAAATTCTCAAGGGAAGTGATAGAGTAGATAAAGACAGGCTATTTAACACAAGGGGAACACGCTCTAGGGGACACGGGTGGAAACTGAGTGCCCAAATGAGCCACAGAGATATTAGAAAGAACTTTTTAGTGTCAGAGTGGTTGACAAATGGAATGCATTAGGCAGTGATGTGGTGGAGGCTGACTCCATACACAGTTTCAAGTGTAGATATGATAGAGCCCAATAGGCTCAGGAACCTGTACACCTGTTGATTGACGGTTGAGAGGCGGGACCAAAGAGCCAGAGTTCAACCCCTGCAAACACAATTAGGTGAGTACATGGAGTCAACAGACGACGCCATCTCTGCCTCCCTCCTCATAAAGATTCCTCCTCTCGTCATACTATGCACATCGCTAATTCTCACCACAATCCTGCTATTTTCAGAATCACGGTCACTAAATCTTGTAAATGAATATGTTTCCACAAGTTTATTTTGTAATGGAACTTGAGAAGTTGTTTGATGATTCACAGATGGACGAAACAATGACAGTGTGCTGTGGGTAGCGCTGTGAATATCTTGAACAGCATTATGTTCACTGATATCTGAACATTGTACACAGTCTTTATCACAGTCAGGCTCTTCTGTAATACTATCATGGCTAAATAAAGTCAGTTACATATATATTTTGACATTTTCAGGCGATGCTGTAGTCACAAGGTGAACAGCAGTGATGTTAGCTCATGCTGTGTGCGCCTGCCTTGGTTGCTCACTCAAAACTGAGGCCTTCACACTCGGGAATGTTGCCCACGATTTGTTTAAATAGTGGTGCATCGTCCTGCAATAGTGACTCACGCCAACTATAATTTTATTGCACCTTTTAAGGTTTAAGGGTTTAATTCACACTACTATTTGTTAGTTTACAATTATATACCCTCAGCTGTTTGTAGTGTGGGAGCTGATCTTCCAGCATCGGACTTGGTCCGCAAATGTGATCCATCATGAGCAAGTATTAATTGCGACAATCTGGTCCTGGTGTGTCGCAGCTCAACTAATTTCTGGTGTGCTCACAATATACCTGGGTAAATGTTACAACATAACATCTACCAAGAACAGATATACATCAATTGTAGCACATAAAGTATATTAGAGACTCTTACCCTTGTGGGGTTGTGTTATCCTGCCTTGTGACGATTAATACTAGATACAGGAAATAACTGGCAAATAAATCTGAGCTAATAGACTAACCAAACTGTGGCACTTTCCTCCTGTTATGCAAGTTGCGCAAACAAATAGTAACTATATTCCTTTGTTGTAAGTCACGCTGCTAACTAGAATTTGCAGGAGGAAATTTGTGTTGTAAAAGGCCCGTTTGTGGGCTCAAGTTTCACGAAAACACTCTCCTTGCAGTGCCTTTGTTTACAATGGCCGGTTTACAATAATCACATTAACGTGGTAGTCATCCAGGGGAACATTGCCTGGCTGTGTGGTCACATTAACATGGTAGTCATCCAGTGGAACATTGCTTGGCTGTGTGGTCACATTAACATGGTGGTCATCCAGTGGAACATTGCTTGGCTGTGTGGTCACATTAACATGGTAGTCATCCAGTGGAACATTGCTTGGCTGTTTGGTCACATTAACATGGTAGTCATCCAGTGGAACATTGCCTGGCTGTGTGGTCACATTAACATGGCAGTCATCCAGTGGAACATTCCCTGACTGTGTGGTCACATTAACATGGTGGTCATCCAGGGGAACATTGCCTGGCTGTGTGGTCACATTAACATGGTAGTCATCCAGTGGAACATTGCCTGGCTGTGTGGTCACATTAACATGGTAGTCATCCAGTGGAACATTGCCTGGCTGTGTGGTCACATTAACATTGTAGTCATCCAGTGGAACACGTAACCAGTTAACTTCTCTGGGGCCAATGGCATTGCTATCATTATAATATACCGTATAACATGGATACTCGATAGATACATGTTGGAGAGATGTTTGATCAGGATGAACATTACTCGGAATGTGTTAAGCGGAGCACTGTGGTGATCATACACCTTATGTTCCGTGTTCCTGTAATAATTCTTTTTGTTTATTTAAAATGGTGTTACTCTAATATTATTACAAAAGTAGCCATTGGCGTGGCTTTCTGCAGTATTTTTTAGTATTGTAAACGTAACTTAAAGCGTTGATTAATATCCTGCACACCTAAATAAAAACTTATATTTTGTCTAAGATTATGTCTTTTTATATATATATATGTTCCTTCAGTAATGCAATTTACAATAATGTTTGTTACTGTCGTGTTGGTCCTGGTCACGATAATCGACCTTGAAGATTGGCTGGATGTTGTAACTATTGTTATCATGTTTAAACACTTATAGCTTTCTTGTGAGATATTCCTTAATATTATGTTTAGTTCTTCCTGGTTAGTGATCATTAGTGTCACAATCAGGTCCTTCGATGATGTTATCTGGTGATACACCTTAATGTTGTTGATCTTACTAGCACTGTAAGCTTGCGACAATGTATATCACAGTCCAAAATTACTTTTATGCTATTTAACAAAATACAGAATGGTGATGAATATTTTTTCGGTGTGTTTTGTGACTGGGAATTATTTCCCTTGTTGTAAGATTCGTATTCTGACTTAGAACACTATAAAATATATATTTGCTACTTTATGGAGATGAGACACTATTGGCACTTAGCTAAATGAGATCATACCTTAATATGTCATGGTACAAATAAGAAGGTTTGGCCCACTGTTACTGATAACTCCAGTTCAAACCACAATTATCATGAAGGACTTACGAATTATGTCAGCCTGGCCTGTAATTGTCAAGAAAGTAGCAGCTAACCAGCTCTTCCACTTCAGTTTGCATCCCATAAGTTCCAGGAATGTGATCCATTATGTTTCAGCCTTCGTAGCCACCTAGGTGTGATTGCGGAGGTTGAGCTTCGGCCTTTAGTCCGTCCTGTCAACCGTCAATCAACAAGTTTACAGGTTCCTAATCCTATTGGGCTGTGTCATATCTACCTTTGAATTGATGTATGGAGTCTGTCTCCACCACATCACCTCATAATGTATTCCATTGTTTAATTACAATGACACTAAAAAATTTCTTTCTAATTTCTATGGTTCATTTGGGTACCCAATTTCCACGTGTGTCCGTTAGTGCGTGTGCCCCTTGTGTGAAATACTCTTTATTTACCCTACCAATTCCTCCGAGAATCTTGTAATTGTGGTGATCATATCTTCCTATCTCCTCTGTCTACCGGAGAAGTGAGATTTAGTTCCCGTAGTTTCTCCTTTTCATTCATACCCTCATCTCGGTTACTAGTCTGGTTGCCAAGCTTGGATCCTTCTCTAATTTAGTCATGTGCTTGATATAGTCTCCTGCATGGTTCCATAAGTCAGGTGTATTGAATAATCCATGAATGTGGTCTACTGTGTGTTCCCATAAGTATAGTCTATGTTATGTCTCCAAAAGTATCAGCAAAAGTGAGATGTACTATATATCCTTGATGTGTAACATATTGTGTTAATATATAACAGTATTTATTCACAATTTTGGTAGCTTTTATTGATTCTCCTTCTCTTGTTTTTGTTGTATTGCCTTATGAAACGAATAAATTTCCAACTTCAGTAAGGAAAATCACCTTCGGTTTCCTTATCAATAACACTGTTGGAAATATTTTAACGATCTGTTATATTAACAGTTAACGGAATTATACGAGAATTTGTCAATCTAGTCCGCCACCATTTGTGACATCCTTTTATCTAGGCTCCGTCCTGAGTCTCGTCAGGTCATTGGATAGGCCAGGGAGGCAACACTTACCAATATTATTAAAAACTAGCTGTACCCAGCCACTCATTGATGTGGCTCAGCAACACATGTGCGTTGCTGAGCCACAACAACCTTTCCCTGTCTCCCAGTCCTCTCACACCATTGCTCCCTCCCCCGTCTCCCTCGTCCTCCCAACAATTCCTCACTCCCCGTCCCATCACCATTCCCCTCCTCCCCTATCCTTTTTTCCTCCCCACCATCCTCCACTCCCTTCCCATTGTCCTCCCCCCATTCTCCATTCCCGTCCCCTCATTCCACAATCCCCAACTCCTCCGTTTCCCTCGTCTTCCCCAAACATTACCCCTCCTCTGTTCCTTCATCATTCCCATCATGCCCCTCCCGTCCCCTTGTCTTTCCCAATTTCCTCACTCCGCGTCCGTTGTTCCCAAATGATCTGATGTTCCATCAGAAAATTGGGAACATCAAATAATCTGATGTTCCCCATCGCTGGAATAAGAAAAAACAGTTAAAAAACAGAATGAAAACTAGGTATGGTAAACAACACAGCTCAATTCCAATGCAATGTCATACAAAATAATTAATCAAAATAAAAATAAATCGAAATCTATGAAAATTCAATTTATTAGTGAAATAGGAAACATTGAAATAGAATTGTTACATATTAGTATAGCAGGTGTAACAGATAGGGGGTGTTTAAAAAAAAATCATGATTTACCTGTCACAGATGTGGCATTTATATGGTAGGTGTATAAAAAACACGCACGTATTCGAATGGAACGTTGTGTCAAAATTCCATTGGAATCGGTAAAGAGGTTTCAAAGATTCCTTCACATGAAAAACACAGTTTTGTAAAAAAAGTTATGTTTTTCCCGTCACAGACGTGACATCTACATGTATGTATATAAAAAACCTGCTCGGACGCCAATGGAACGTTATGTGAGAATTTCAAAGCAATCGGTGAAGAACTGTCGGAGATTAGCGATTTTGTACAAACGAACACTTACAGTTTGATTTATATAAATTTGTGTTCCCAAACCCAAGGATCACTAAATTACACACAGAAATCATAGTAGCGTGATGCATCAAATGAACAAATCCACAAGGGCCGTGTTGAGGGATCGAACCTAGTCCGAGAGTATCCCAGACGCTGCTTTAATCGACTGAGCTACGACATGGTCAAAAGAATTGCAACCAGAAGTTCTATGACCTTACTTGGATCCTGCAGCCTCTCCGAGACACAAACCAGGGTTTTACACAATTCCCCCATGCGCTCGAGCTCTGTCAATAAGCTGTTCCACCTCTTCACCCTTACTTTTTTACATGCTCCTCTCGGACGTAGAGGGATCCTCTTGGACATAGGATCGAACCCTCGTCACGGCCCTTGTGGATTTATTCATCACTAAAATTTATGTTTCCTCGTTTTTCTGTAATCTACATTTTTTCTAAATTTAAGGTAATATTAAAATTCAAATGTTAAATAAATGGTTTAATTAATGTATTATTATTATCGTATATTTCTTATTTCTTATGGTGATGATTTACTACCACTAAAAATAAGCAAATGTGAATAGTCTGAATCTTACAATTATGTCTATATGTTTTGCATAACTTGATACAAATGTGATATTCAAATATTTTGCCTGGGAAGATTTGAGGCCCAAACCTCCTTCTCAGCTCCCCATCAATCACGAAATGCAACTAATTTTGTTTCATTTTATTGTAATTACTTTATAGCATATGAAACATACATATGGTTTATCTTTTTTTTATATATCTGTAAATCCATAATCGGTCAGAGAAAACCCATATCACATCAGTGCTAAACTGTAACATGATTAATAGTTAAATATATTTCATTCCGAATTTTCCATAACCTTTTTCTATTTCAAAACAAAGAATTATTTGTTGAATTTTTAACAAAGCCTCTCACGGGAGGAGCCGCAGAAAAAATGCCACAAGGTAATCATTAGGAGATGTTTATGTACATTTTTTATATATTAAGGAGCCTGGTGACGTAGAGTTTTTCAAAATATGAAAAATAGTGAAAAATTTCAAATAAATCTCCCACATCAGCATCGTGAAAATTTCACCTTAATATATTAAGAAAAGAATTTTTCACGAATTTTAACTAAATAAATGCGTGCGCATTGGGCCACAACCAGTACTGATAATAACGATAATAACTCCTATTTACAAGGAATCAGGGATAAAGAGATGAAAGCACCTGTCCGACGCACAAAGAAGAAAGGTAATAAGTAAGTAATCATCAAAAGAAGGCACCAAACCGGGATGGCTATATAGCACCATCAAAGTGCGAAATAATCAGAGGGCACTAAATATCACCATGAATGCCAATACGAGAACAGAAACGCACACGGCAAATGATATCAAACGTATCTGATTCACAAAGAATTCTATTGAAGGACAAGTGACCGCGAGGGACAGTCGGAAAGCAAGACACACGCACGTCCTGGAAGTCAGGACATTCAACAAGGATATACACAACTGTAAGAGGGACAACACATTTCGGACAACAAGGAGCAGGGCAGCGCTCCATTAAGTGACCGTGAGTTAAGCGAGTATGGCCAATCTGCAACCTTGCTAGAGCAGTTTCCCACCGCCGGTTACGGTGGCAGGAGGAAGGCCATGGGGACACACTACATTTGAGAGTACGCAGCTTGTTACCAACTACAGAAGGCCAACAACCTTGCCAACGGGCAAGGACGGAGGAATGAATAACTGGATAAAAGTCGGAATAAGGAATACCTTTACGGGAGATGGGACAAGAATGGATAGCTTCCCTAGCGGCAGCATCCACACGCTCATTTAAAGAAACACCTATATGGCTGGGAACCCAGCAAAACTCTACCGATTTAAATTTACTAGAAATAAGAAACAGCCAATGTTGAATCTCGATGACCACTGGATGGACAGGATTAAAGGACCCTAGAGCCATGAGGGCACTACGAGAGTCAATGTTACGAACCCGACTCCATCGTCGGAGCATGGAGCAGCGACGTCAACGCCATCTGTGAGTCTGCTCCCTAAACCCCCACTAAATGGACGACGCCATCTGGTGTTGGCAGTATGATACCTGCAAGAGACTCTAGATTCCTGCCTTGGTCAGCCCGAAGAGTCGCTGTAGCTGACCTCTAGTGAGGTGGCGCCTAGAAATCAGCGCCATCTATTGAGAGAGGAGTTGTATGTTAATGTCAAAGTCCGTAAGTGGTATTTCTTAGTTCACAAGTACCGGCCAGTTACTGATGATGTGTCTGTATCCACAGAGGCGACGTAGGGCTGCGGTGGTAGGAAGACAGTTAGTCTACCCAGGGCAGCCTATTATCTCTCTACTCCATTCTGCTTTATGTGAGCAGTGAGCCGCCGCCGAAGAGGAACTGAGTAGTATCTGCTGTTTGCCTGTGAAATGGCAGTGACAGAATTCGGCGTATCTCGGGACTGGCTAGAGGAAGAGAAGACCGACAGTGAGGTGCTACGGAGGAGTGTAACTAGCTAGTTGTAAGAAGCTCCTGCCAGGTGTTCGCTACACTTGTATTTGTTCGTGTAGAGGCCCAGCAGCGCGAGGCTGATGTTCTCGGCCAGCACTAGGTTGGAGAGTGATTGTGGGCTTTCACAAGGAGCACCTAGTGTGACTGAAGATAGGCTGGCCCATGGCTAGGGTAGACTCGTTGGTGTTTCCCAGTACTGGTTGAGGACGGTACTGTGTGTTGATGAAACACGGAAGTTGACAAGGCTGCATTGCATGAGCATCAAGGAGTGCTGAGTGTCTTACGAGAGCGACACATGTGTATATATCAGTGTAGTAATACTTCGTTTATGATTCTATTTAAGGTGATTGGAAAGTAATAATATGTGAATATATTGATAATTAATAAAGTATCATATTCCTTTCAACTACCCCCTTGTGTTTTACTTGCATTACCAAGCTCACTCCTTGAAAGCCACTACCGACTTGGAGTTGGATACTAGTACTTTGGTTTCTCCAGCAAAGAACCCGGTTGCGACCCATAGTGGCCGTAACAGTCAACTACAACCACAAAGGAGGGTTAACAATGAGAAAGCAGGAGACGGAGAACATAGAGAATAGCATAAAGTTTTGCTGTAAAGATGCTAGCCTCCGAAGGGAGGCGACACATATAAGTGCGGTCAGGAAAAACAACAGAGTAGCCCACACCGTTCGCAGACTTAGACCCATCAGAGAAGATGGAAATAGAGTGGGAGTGCGAAGAAAAGTGCTCAAGGAAAAGGCGTTTCAGAACCGTAGGAGGGGTAAAAGCTTTAGTGATGCGGATCATGGATGTACAAAACTTTGGAAGGAGGTACTCTCCACGGGGCAAGGAAGGAACAATACGAGGAGAAACATTAGAAATACGAACGGAAAGAGAATCCTGTAAGCGAGATAGTCGGACAGACTGAGGAAGGCGATAAAGAGGAACAGGAACCACAGGAGGGGTAAAAGTTAAAGCACGACAGAAGCGAGAGGAAGGATGTTGTAAGGACCGCGCAAGATAGAGAAGACAGTAGCGATCACGGCGGTCCTGGAGAGAGAGGAAGCCAGTGTCAACATACAAGCTGAGGGCGGGAGTCGAACGAAAGGCACCAGAGCTGAGACGAAACCCAGTATGGTGCAAAGCATCAAGACGGCGAAGAGTAGAAGCAGAAGCAGAAGAGTATGCAGGGCAACCATAATCGAGTTTAGACAGGACGTGAGAGGAGTTCAAATAAAGGAGCGTGCGCCTATCCGCTCCCAAGAAGTATGGGACAAAACCTAAAGTGAGTTAAGGGCCTTAGAGCATTCAACTCGAAGGTAAGAGATATGGGGCGACAAAGACAAACGAGTGTCAAAAATTAACCCCAAAAGCTTAGCGGAATCCTTGAACACAAGTGGATGACCATAAAACAAGAAAGAGGGACGAAGAACGACATGCTTCCGAGTAAAAGTCATAGCACAAGTCTTAGACGCAGAGAACTTGAAGCCATGATCGGTGGCCCAAGACGACACGGCATCAATCGCAAGTTGAAGCCGCCGTTGAAGAAGAGGCGAATCATCACCCTGACAGCAAAGGGTAAGATCGTCAACATAGAGAGCGGAGAAGACGCCAGAAGGAAGAGAGGAAAGAATACCGTTGAGGGCAACTAGAAAAAGAATAGTTCTTAGAACACTACCCTGGGGTACACCCTCATACTGCCTAAAAGGGGCAGAGAGAGTGATACCAAGCCTCACACGAAATGAACGAAGAGAGGAAACTTTGGAGGAAGAGAGGGATATTCCCCCGAAGGCCAAAAGAATGAAGTTGGGACAGAATATGATACTGCCAGGTAGTGTCGTTAGCCTTTTCCAGGCCAAAAAGGACGGCAACAACGGAGGTCTTTGCAAAAGTACTGCAAAAGCAGTACGAATATAGACCTCCAAGTTCACCAGGACATCCGTTGTGCTGCGACACTTGCGAAAACCAAATTGAGAAGGGAGATGTGGTGATAGTGCTCTAAGAACTACATCAAACGAACGTTAACCATACAATCAAAATGCTTGCAGACACAACTCGTGAGGGCAATAGGGCGGAAGTCCTTGGGGATGACCCGAGAGACCCTGGTTTCCGAACAGGGAAGACAACAGCATCGAGCCAGTCCTCAGGGACTGATGATGACTCCCAGACCCGATTGTACAGACTCAGTAATTACTGAGACGTGCACGGAGGGAGATGGCGAAGCATCTCATAATGAATGCCATTGGAGCCCGCCGCCGTAGAACCGCACTATGGCAGACTGAAACTCAGAGAGAGAGAAGCGATCGTTATAGGGAAGATGAAGATGGGTACAGAAATCTAAAGGACGAGATTCAAGAATAGGTTTACGAAGAAGGAAGGATTGAGGAAGATGAGAACCAGAACTAACAGATGAAAAGTGGGAACCCAGTTCGGTTGTGACCTGCAACGGGTCCGCCACAAGATCACCACCGAATCGAAGGACCGGCGAGACATCAGGAGAGAACTTACCTGCTATCTTGCGGATACGCTTCCAGACCAGTGGCAGAGGAGTTTCGGACGTAACGGTGGAGACATAAGACATCCAGCATGCACGTTTAGCCGCACGGATGGTCCTATGGGCCACTGTTCTTGCCTTCCGAAACAGAAGAAAAGACTCAACCGTCTGCCGGCGGCGGGGCCTCTTCCAGGATGCACGCTTTCAGCGGACAGCCCAAGCACAGTCTACATTCCACCAGGGAACGCACTTCCACGTTCACAGAGAGGAAAAGCGAGGAATAGAACGGGGGCAGCGTCGAAGACAGTGTCATGAAAAAGAAGGAGGGTACGAGGGAGAGGCAGAACGGAGAAGTCGGAAATAGTAGCACGGAGAGTAAAGAGGTGTCAGTCAGCCTCGGCAAACCGCCATCTAGGGAAGGCGAGAGGAGGGTGAAAAGAGAAAAAGGTAACAAGGATAGGAAAATGGTCACTGACATGGAGGCCATCAAGGACCTGCCACTCGAAATCTAAGTAAAAGGATGACGAGCACAGAGAAAGATCGAGACAGGAAAAGGAGCGAGTCCGAGAGTCCAAATGAGTGGGCTCACCAGAATTCAGAAGAGACAGGGAAGAAGAGAGGATGTAAGGTTCAAGGAAGCGACCCCTGGGTGTTTGTCAGCACATTACCCCAAAGGGCATGTTGACAATTGAAATCACCCAGCAGGAGCACAGGCTCCGGCATGGAGTCTAGGTGTTTATGATCAGGAAGAGAAAGTGGGACAGTGGGGGGGGAGATAAATGGAACAAACCGAGTACCATTTACGCACAAAGACACAGGCAGCAGAACAGTGGAAAGGCGAGATAAAAAGTAAGGGGACAAAGGGAACATCGGAGCGAATCAAGAGAGCAGAAGAATTATGGACCCCAGATGTCGCTGGGGGGGGGGGGGAGAGAAAAGAACAGCCACGGAAGCGACCAGGACGAGCACCAAGCATCAGCTCCTGGAGACAGACACAAAGGGGCAAAAACTGTGAAATTAGAAGTTGGAGGTCAAGGAAACTGGCGTAATATCCACGGATGTCTCACTGAAGAATAGACATCGACAAAAAGAGAAAGGATAGCAACAGAGAACAAAGAAGAAAGAAAGATGAAAAAGGAACACAGCACGTTAAAGAAGCACAGGGTCAGAATCAGGGTCAGCGAAGTCAGGTTTAGGGGGCATGGGTAATCTGAGTAAAGAAGGAGGGATATGAGCGGGAGGACAGACCAGAGGTGGACGAGCAGGGTCCGGAGGAGGAGAGGAGGAGACAACCGAGAGGGGCGGGCAAGGAGAGCAGGAGGAGGGGCAGAAAGAGGGGAGCGCACCTCAGCAAGGGCAGTAACCGAGACGGGACTGGGGCCAAAGAAACCTCCACAGTAGGAACAAGGGCTCTACCACCAAAGCGGAGGGGAAGGAACGATAGAATCAGAGATAGGGGGCGAGAAGAAAGCGAAGCCTTCTTACCTACCCGGGAGGAGGAAGGAGAGGAGCCAGGTTTCCACTTCTGACTCAAAGAGACAGATGTCCCAGCAGCAATGTATTGGGAAACAGACTCTAGCATCTCAATAGGAGAAGAAGAACGAGAGCGAACAATATAACCACCAGGAGAGCGATGGACATCGGCCCGCACAGTCAGGCAGCGTGGAGAGCCAAGAGACCGAGGAGAATGACGGCAAGGAGGACCAGAGGGAGAGGAGAAAGAAGACACGGGAGACATGACAGACTGGGTAGAAAGAAAGGGAACCCTAGACAGAGAACCAGAGGCGGACGCTTCGGACAGAACGGAAAGAAACAGGGGAGGAGGTGGTGGGCGTGTCCGGGTCTAAGGCCTGGAAACGGTTGTGAGACTGAGGAAGGTGGAAAGGACGAGGAAGGAAGAGTGCACCATGCGAGCATAAGAGACACCAGCGAAAGGGGGGAGACGATGAACTGGCGCCTCGCCTCAGGACAAGACAAACGGTCCAGTGCTTCAAGTTGAGGACGGCTGCCTCAAGTTTGTAACATATACACATGCGGGAGAAGTAGGGTGGGCCTCACCGCAGTTGAGGTAGCAGGCTG
>WNGS01157388.1:0-12098 GCA_020271785.1 Procambarus virginalis
TATATTGTGACGGTAACGAGTTGGAAATGGTGGTCGGCAGTCTTCCAACTAGCAGGTGTCAGTGCTGGGCCACATATAATATATAAAAAAGAAAAGGAAAAAAAGAAAAAAAAAAAAAGAATGACTGCGTGATTGGTAATCTGTGGTAAGGTTGGAAAGACTAAAAGCAATAATAAAAAATATGGATTTTAATAACAATAAAAAACACAAATTGAAATAAATGCAAAATCTTGGCTTACTGGCAAAAATAATAAACAATATAAACATGAAAATAGATTACGTTAATGGGGAGGAGAATTGATATACAAAAGTAAGTAAAATATGAATGCTGGAATATATGCACTAACTATGAACCTCTATTTGACCACACAGAGTGAGTCACTTAGGAGTTCACAGCTTGCGAGCACACAATATTCTGGCTGGCAGAAACGCAAGGGACTCCAACAATAACTGGTGAGGTCTTGTGATTGGCGGGAGCCGGAGTGGAGTGTTGGTTGGCGGCCAATGAGGAAGCTGGATGGTCGCAGTCGCTAGTTAGGCCGTTGAAGGGTTCGGCGCGTCGACCAGGTGCAGCAGTGGGGGGGAAGGAGGGAGTTGCTGGTACGTGTGGCTAACATATACGTTTAGCCACTACAAAACGTATCTTGTATATTGATGAGGACAGGCGTGATTCGCAGAAATAGCAGGCTAAATCTCTGATAAGAGATTATCGTCACAACTCTCCCCCGAAGCCTGCCGTTTCGGGTGAATCACGTCCACTGGAGGTAGAGTGGGAGGTGGAGCTGCCTCTACCTCATGCACTCTGGAGAGGGCATCAGCGATGATGTTATCAGGCCCCTTGATGTAGCAGATCTTTAAGTTGAAGCCTTGAAGATATAAAGCCCATCGCAGCAGACGTTGGTTATTAAATTGGGCTTGATGTAAAAATCTCAGAGGGTTGTGGTCCGAATAGATGGTAGTGGACCTAGCACCGTGCAGATATGGTGCAAAGTGTTGTAAGCTCAGGACGATGGACAGGAGTTCCTTCTCTATAGTACTGTAGTTCTTCTGATGAGGCTTCAACTTGCAACTGTAGTAGCTGACAGGTAGAACCTCCTCGCCTCGCTGCTGCATTAAGACACTTCCGATGCCGGTACCACTGGCGTCGACATGGAGGATGAAAGGCTTCTTGATATCTGGTGAGGCGAGAATGGGATTAGAACAGAGGAGGAATTTGAGTTGTTCGAATGCAACGGTTTGCTCTCTGGTCCAATTATACCGTTGCTTGGGACTGGTTAAGGTGATTAATGGGGTTGCAACAGTGCTAAAATTCTTCACAAACCTACGGTAATAGGAAGCAAGACCAAGGAAGCGCAGGAGCTGCTTCCTGGTAGTAGGCTGTGGATACTGTTGGATTGCTTGAATGTGAATGTTTAACGGAGCCAGGTTGCCACTCCCTATAACATGACCCAGGTACCGCACTTTACCTTTCGCGAAGGTGGACTTGCCCAAATTGATGGTGAGGCCGGCTTTCAGGAGCTTGTAGAACAATCGTTGTAGCTGGAGCAGGTGTTCGCTCCAGGTGTTGGATGCTACTACAATGTCGTCCAAATAGGCATAGGTGTTTTCCAAGCCCTGGATGACGCGGTTGACAGCTCTCTGAAAGGTGGCTGGGGCATTGCAGAGTCCAAAGGGAAGGCGATGGTACCTGTAGAGACCAAAGGGGGTTATAAAGGCGGACAGTACCTTAGCTCGCTCCGTTAAACTCACCTGGTAGTAGCCCTTTAGTAGGTCTACCTGAGACAGGTAGCGGGCATTACCAATGGCATCCAAAATGTCGTCTACTCTGGGTATTGGGTAGGCGTCCTTCACTGTGACCTGGTTCAACTTCCTATAATCCGTACACAGACGGATTTTGCCGTGAGGTTTGGGTACCAGGATGCATGGTGAGGCCCAGGGGGACTCACAGGGGGTAGCCAGTCCATGGTCCAAGAGATACTGTACCTCAGCCCGCATGACTTCCGTTTTGCTCGGGCTGATTCGGTAGAATGGTTGGCGAATCGGCTGGGTGTCAGGTAGCAGTTGGATGTCGTGCCGAGTTACAGTACACTCTTGGGGGTCATCTCGAAACAACTCTTGATATTCTCTGACGAGTTTGATTAGTGGAGCACTATTATCGTCCTGAAAATGATGTTGAAGGTTAGTAAGGATTTCCGAGTTAGAGAGCGCTGTCTCAGTGTCAGTGCTCTCGGAAGGAGAAGCAGGGAAGGTCTCACTGTGGCTGTATGGACCTGTAAATGAGGTGAAATTGGTTAACACAGTGGGAGGAACCCCATGGTAGGGCTTGAGTAAATTAATGTGGCACAGCTGGGTCTTCCGCCGCCTATCGGGGGTCGAGAACGTAGTTGAAGTTGTTCCGGCACTCCTTAACACGGTAGGGTCCTGAGAACCTGTTCTGTAAAGGAGAACCTGGGATAGGGAAATAGGCAAGCACTAAGTCTCCTGGTGTAAACTTCCTTACTTTACAGTGCCGGTCGTAACGAGTCTTCATCCTCTCCTGGGCTCTCTGTAGGTTGTTGCTGGCAAAGGAATGGACCCTCTCTAGAATGTGTCGGAGATTTTGGAGATACTGGGGCACACTCTGATGCTCACTGAAGGTGTCATCACGTAGAGAATCCTTGAAAGCCTTGAGAGGTGTACGGCACTTACGTCCGTAGAGCATCTCATAAGGAGATACTCCTAGTGACTCGTTGGGAAGACTTCTGAAAATACACATAATTAGATCAATTTGCCTATCCCAATCCTTTGAGGTCTCATTACAGAACTTTTTTAAGAGTGCCTTGATGGTTTGATGACTACGCTCGAGAGAACCCTGTGAAGCAGGATGATAGGGGCTGGACAGTACCTGTTTGATGTTGAACTCCTCCAGAGTCCGTTTGAAGAGATCACTGGTGAAGTTGGTACCACAGTCGCTCTGAATCTCCCTCGGAAATCCATACTGGGTGAAGATTTTCAGTAGATTCTTCACCACTGTAGCAGCTGTAATATTTTTTACTGGAACTGCTATCGGAAATCTGGTGGTAGGACACAGGATGGTTAAGATATATGAGTTGCCTGCACTGGTCCGAGGCAAAGGACCAACGCAGTCGATAATGAGCTTGTGGAACGGTTCCTCAGGCACCTGGATGGGTATCAGGGGTGCTCTGGGAATGGAAACGTTCGGTTTCCCGGCTAACTGACACACGTGGCATAATTTGACATGAGATTTGACGTCGTTTACCATACCTGGCCAGTAGTAGTCTTGTCGAATTCCATGGTAAGTCTTGTTGAACCCATAGTGTGACAAAGCGCCGTGGGCCAGGTGTAGAATCGTGGGCCGCAGGCTGGTGGGAATCACTAGTTGTTCAACATTTGCCCAATCGTCCTCGTCCTTCAGTTTACTGGGTCTATACCTGCGATAGAGTATTTCGTTCTCCATAAAGAACCCAGGAACACTGTCGGATTGGGTTTCAGCCTGAAAGAATAATGGTGTCAATGTAAGATCATCTCTCTGTAACTTACGGAACTCCACCGCGGTCAGGTTAGGGGGTAGTTTCGAAGGGTCCTGAGGGACAGCGGTAGCAGTAGAGTCGGCTGGCTGTGGACGTGCAGCTTGAGCACGGGTGGTCACCATAACAGGAGGAGAACCTTCATCACTCTCTTGAACCTTTACTGGGAAATGTTCAAAAATCGGGTTATCCACCACAGAGTTGCTTACCTTGGATATGTCCTTGACGATCAGGTTGTTTGGTTGTTGGTCTTCTGCCAAGTCGTTGCCCAGGAGAAGTTGCACTCCAGGCATGGGAAAAGGCTTTTCCCTGACGGCGACTTGGACTTCACCGGTCACGAAGGGACAATCCAGGTAAACTCGGGCAAGTGGATAAGGAGTTGTAGCAGTAAGGTCAGTGATGAACACAGTCTCTCCTGTGTAGGCGACGTTGGGCACAGCCGATTTCAAAACGATCGATTGTAGAGCCGCTGTGTCCCTTAGGATCTTAAGTCCGAAACGTCCCTCTGAATCTGAACCGTGGGTAGAGATAGTTCCTGGATAGAGATGCTTGGTAAAGAGAGAGAGATCATTAGCATGAACACCAACATTCATTACAGGCTTACCGGACTTAGGGTGAGTAGTTTTAGACTTAGGGGGTTCGACGTTACCTTTAGATTGGGACTTACCACATTTGTCAATGGTGTGTCCATATAATCGACAATACCTGCAGTACAGTTGAGAGGTACCTTGATCTGGGCTCGCTTTCTCGTAACTGTACCAAGACTTCTTGCTGGTAGGATCTGGAGTCAGCCGGTGGATGAGGCTGTAAGTGTCAGCTGACTTCGCACACTTCACTAATTCCGTCTCTTCCTTGTCTGCTAAGTATAGGCGGACAGGAGGAGGTACACGTCTCAAAAATTCTTCAACCAGTATGAGGTTGACAAGTTCTGAAAAAGTAGAGACATGTGCTGCCTCCAGCCATTTCATGAAATATCTTTGTTTGGTGTTAGCAAATTCTAAGAAGGTGGTGGTACTTGCCTTGACGTAGTCACGAAACTTTCGTCGATAGCTTTCGGTGGAGAGAAGGTAGGCGTCCAACACAGCTTGTTTCAGGGTGGTGTAGTCGTTTTCCGAAGCCAAAGTGCTGAGTGTGACTGCTGCTCTACCTGTTAAATGTACTCTGAGAAGGGTAGCCCATTGGTCGTCAGGCCAATTAAGTTGAACAGCAAGGGTCTCAAAAGTGGTAAAGAACACATCAACCTCCGTTTCGAGGAACGGGGGCATTAACTTACTTGCATGGGAGATATTGAAACTGGGAGGAAGACTAGCTGCCGCTTGTTGGAGTTGAGCTTGGTGTGCAGCGTCCCTCGTGAGTTCTCGGTCACGACAGTTTAGAGCTGCTTCTGCCTGTCGTTGGTCGTGTTCGCGTTGTATCTCGAGTCGCTGTTTGTATAAGGCCAACTCACGTTCTTGCTGTCCTTTGAGGAGTAGGGCCTCCCTTTCACTTTCTTCCTTCCGGATGGCAGCTTCAGGCTGCTTCCGCTCTGAGGCTTCTTCTTGCGCTTGCCTTCTTTTCTGGCAGCTTCTTCCTTTCTGAGGCAGCTTCACGCTCTCTGATTGCAGCTGCTTCTTGTTGTTGCTGTAGCTCGATCTTGGCAAGTTCCAATTTGAGCTTTATCGCTCTCAAGTCATCTTTATCTGAAATAATGTACTGTTCATGTGTAGAAGAATCTATAATATCTTCCTCAGCAAGGTGATCCAGTATCATATTATTAATGGCAAATTTGTTGGCTCCATCAGGAACTTCTAAGTGATACTCATGTGCAAGAGTTAACAAATCGACCCTCTTAGCGTGACGTAAGGTCCCTATTTCACTTTCTGGATTTGCTTTGAAAGCTTGTAAGCGGAACATGGTGAAAATATAGCAAAACAAAGGAGATGAATATAGTGAGAATATGGCGAGTGTCAGAAACAGGAAACGTGGCAACTGATACCTATCCTGTGGGGAATTATTAATAATTAAAGTAAATTCAAGATGGTAAATGAATAAGGTCGCAGGAAATCTTGTACCTGGTACTCACTATGGGAGGATAAAGGCAAGAAAATCCTACTAATTAGTGAAAACTAATTTTAAAATACAAGTGAAACACTAAATGGCTTCAAAATAAATGAGGTAGTCCAAAAAATGTAGTCATACCTTGCCAAGTCACTATAGAACATAAGCAATGGTACCCACTGAAATTGAATATGGTATTTACAGAATTAGCGAACTTTTGTGCTCAAAAGAAAGAACGCCAATTCCCTACCTTAGGTAAATACCATCAGTCTGACCGACGAGTAGGGGTGCGAGTGTCAACTGGTGACGAGAACTATCGGCGAGGTCCCAATTCGCCAATAATAGTTCGTGCTAGAGGATCTAAAGCCCTCTTTTTCCTCCTAGAGTCGGATTGCAGGACTTGGGTGCTATTGACCCGGAGACAGACCACAGTACCAGGGTACCTATGTGATAATCTGTCAAAAAGTGAGAAATATTGGGGGACAAAGATGTTAAACACGGAGGATAACACGGAAGGGGGAGACGACCAATTAAGAGTATGACTGCGGCCTACAGTCACCACGTAATCCAAAGTTGTCTCACTCTCACCATATGCTATTCCCGTAATGTACAATATACACAGCACCATATAAAATAAAGAATGATTAATGTGAATAATGGAAGCAAGGGAAATAAGAGCCAAGTGCGCTTACCACAATTACCAATACCTGAGTGAAGCTCCGTGGACAGATCTCCATTTAATAGTGGCTCCGTGGACAGATCTCCATTTAATAGTGGCTCCGTGGACAGGCCCCCATTTATATGTGACGGTAACGAGTTGGAAATGGTGGTCGGCAGTCTTCCAACTAGCAGGTGTCAGTGCTGGGCCACATATAATATATAAAAAAAGAAAAGGAAAAAAAAAGAGAAAAAAAAGAATGACTGCGTGATTTGGTAATCTGTGGTAAGGTTGGAAAGACTAAAAGCAATAATAAAAAATATGGATTTTAATAACAATAAAACACAAATTGAAATAAATGCAAAATCTTGGCTTACTGGCAAAAATAATAAACAATATAAACATGAAAATAGATTACGTTAATGGGGAGGAGAATTGATATACAAAAGTAAGTAAAATATGAATGCTGGAATATATGCACTAACTATGAACCTCTATTTGACCACACAGAGTGAGTCACTTAGGAGTTCACAGCTTGCGAGCACACAATATTCTGGCTGGCAGAAACGCAAGGGACTCCAACAATAACTGGTGAGGTCTTGTGATTGGCGGGGAGCCGGAGTGGAGTGTTGGTTGGCGGCCAATGAGGAAGCTGGATGGCCGCAGTCGCTAGTTAGGCCGTTGAAGGGTTCGGCGCGTCGACCAGGTGCAGCAGTGGGGGGAAGGAGGGAGTTGCTGGTACGTGTGGCTAATATATACGTTTAGCCACTACAAAACGTATCTTGTATATTGATGAGGACAGGCGTGATTCGCAGAAATAGCAGGCTAAATCTCTGATAAGAGATTATCGTCACAATATATATATATAATGTACGTATATTTGTGTGTGTATGTATATGTATTTTTATAAATTATATATGGAAGCTGATAAAATTAATTTCACCTTTGTAAATGCACATTAATTACACTATGTAAAAGACACATCGAACACTTATGTAGGGCATACGTAAATCTGTGTAGCTATGTATTTACGTATGTAGGTTAGCTTAGCATTTTAAAAGCACCGAATCACCTTCTGTGGTTGATTGTTCAATAAACCCTTGAACTATATGTTTAACACATCTCTAACCCTCTCCATGGAGGAAAGAAGAAAATGTATATATGCTGCTTAGCATTTTAAATGTATGGCCACGTCTGTGGTAGAAAAAAAAAACTCTCCCAACCCAGCCTACTAACACCCAACCACCACCTGCTTCTTCCACTCCCCACAATGTCCGGAACTGGTGTGCATTCAGACGACTGGTGAGGACCAACAATGACGTAGAAAGGAGTGCACCCTGAGCAGCCGTGGAGTGAGGACGTGTCCCGGCTCCGTGACTGCTGGGGTTGTTTGCCCATTTGGTCACCAGGTGGTGGCGTCTCTGCTGCCCTCACCAGTGTTGTTGCCTGCCTGGCTGCGAGCTGACGTGGCGGTTCTGCTGTGGGGGCCTTCAACATCCTCCTGTTCTGCGTCAGAATTCCGTGGGACTGGTTCTCTTGTAAGGCTGGTTATCCAGCCGTTGAGCTAGTGATGTGTGACATGCTTCGTGTCCCATTGGAGGCCGTTTTGACGGAGTTGATATGTTACGGCACCGGGTGATTGTCAAGTTCGTGGGGAGGAGGAGTATCGGACTTCCTCCGTCGGTACGAAGGGCGTTCGTTGCCGTTGCCGGATGGCGCCGGCTCTGTAGCAGTCTCGGACCGCAGTGGTGCCCTGACTTATGTCAGTGTGCACGGTGCGCCCCTGGAGTTCCCTGAAGACCTTCTCCGGCGCTTCTTCGGGAGATATGGTGCTGTCATCAGTGTGCGGGTGAACACGCTTTCCTCGGGGAAGTATGCTGGGAAGCGGACGAACATCTGTACCTTAGGTATGCGCCTGCGGTCGGATATCCCATCTTCTCCGGCTGCTGGGTTACTACGTTCGGGTGTATAAATGCCCGGCACCCCGTACCTGTTTCCGATGTGGCCAGTTAGGGCATCAGGCTGCCGGGTGCTCTGAGGCCCCTGCTGCACCTGTCAATTTGTTCCGGGAAGAGGATTTCCCGCCGCTCCCTCAGGGCGTGGATTCCGGAGATGAGGAGGGGCAGGTCCCGTTCGCTGCTGATGCGGCCCCCCCGCCGCGCGTCACCCGACATGCCCCCAGTGGTTGCTGTCCCCCTCCGGGTGTTGCAGTGGCTCCTGTCGCTGGTCAATTCGCTGTGCCAGTTGTTCCCGAGGGTTTCCGATGGGTCTCTCGAGTCATCTTCCCGTCTCCGCGTCCTGCTGATGCGCCTGTCCTGCGCCCTCGCTGGTGTTACGCTGGGTGAGTGCTGGGGGGGCTGAGAGCATCCTGTTGTGCGGGCCCCCTCTGTGGTTGCAACTGCTGCCGTACTGCGCACGGGCTCGGTTCGCACGGCTTGTGAAGCCCGTGGTTCTGGGTCAGCCTCCGGCTGTGAGGATGTGAGGCCGGTACCCAAGCGTTCCAGGCGTTCTTCTACTGCTTGGGCTGATGTGGGACTTCGACGCCGTGGAGCTTCAGGCGGTTCCGGATGCTTCGTACTCTACGTTGCTGGTGGTTGCTGACGTTCATGTGCCTGCTGTGATCATGGTTGTGCATATGATTTACCTCCTGTTCTTTCTCCTGCAGAAGGTTCTCCGCAGTGGAAGGTGGCTGCTCCTATGGACGTGGATGGTGAGGGTTCTGATGCGAGCTGAGGCCTCAAGCTGGTGCTGAAGAAGGATGCCAAGCGTGGGGGTCCCAGCAGGTGCACCATCCAGCGGTTGACGCTGAGCCCTATGAGGCAGCCGAGGAGGCTCCCAGTGCGCTGCCCATTGCCCGGCCCCGTGGGAAGGAGCCCCTCCCTCTCGTCTTGGCCTCTGGTGTGGCGCATGATGCTCAGAATCCTTTGCGGTTTGACATTGTTGACCGCGTGCATCCTGTTCTGTGGTGCCCTTCTTCCATCTGGGTTCCGCGGGCTAGGGTTTTTGTTGTGGGTGTGCCAGAGTTGATGCCTGATCCCAGTGCGGTTAATGATCGCCCTGTTCCGGCTAATATCATGTTACTCTGGGAGGCGTATTGTGTTCGCTTCCCGGCGGCAGAGTGGCCGGACAAGTATGAGCATTTTGAGTAGTCTGTGTGCGTGCTGTGTGTTTGGTGTGTGATTGGATCTATGGGTTGCTTTGCAATGTGTTGTACCTATTGTGCGCCCTTCAGGCCGGTGTTGTTTGTTCTCATGACTGATGTTTGTTGTATTTCTTGTATTCCGTTCCCCACCTGTCCGGTATTATTGTTTCTTTTTCCTGTGTTCCGTTGTGTTTATGTTCATTGTTGTGTTTTTGTTGTCGGCCTTCAGGCCGGTATTTGGTGATTTGGAGTATTTAGTGTATTTGTTTTTCTTGTTTGTGATTTTGTATTTTTTTGTTATGTTCTGATTGTTTGTTCTTGGTTTATTGTTTATTGTATTAATTTTATTGTATTTATTCGCATGTTCGCATGTAAATTAAATATAAAAAAAATTATGTAGAAGGCTGGCACCAGAGTCTGAATCAAAGGGCAGTGAGGGACAACTTGTTTTTATATATTTTAATCTCTTTACTGTACCGTGAGGCGTCCCTTGTAACCTTGCAATACCATGCAACTGGTTTCTGAGCTAAAGCTCAAGTTCAGTCGCCGCAAGGGCAATAAAGAGAAACAGGAACATTTGTAGAAACTTTGGGACCGTTACGAAGTTCCTGAACTAGAATTAGGAAAAAACAGTCTGTTTACTGGTTGTTATTTTACTTAAGTTAGTTGTAAATGATAATGTAAAATAGCCACTATTCACTGAGTATGGGGTGCATAATAAATTAGCCTCCTTCGAGGGCGCCTTGTTTCTAAACGTGTTAGTCTTAAATCCTTTAATCTCAAATCTTGCTACAATGTACCTCTTAATATATGTCATGTACTCTCGCAACCCAATGTACCTTCTTGTACATAAATAAATAGATTTCAACTGTAAGGGGGTATGGTTTGCACCTTGTTATTCTAATAATGGATAAATAATTCTAATAATGTTATTCTAATAATGGAAGCGCTAATTATATGAACACGTGCCATGTATTTATTCAGACGAGAACAACAGCAAACACAAACCAGCGCATATACGAACTGAATGGTTTGTTTGTACAAACTTCTCAGTGAACGAAGTTGTTTCTAGCCCGGTATCCGAAATTGCAGTAGACGACTTGACCAGTCCCCCTTCGGCCACCATTTTGTCAAGAGCAGAGCTGGTGAGTGTCCACATAGGCGCGTAAAACCTTGACACAAACTGCACCTATTATAAAGAAGAAGCACCTCCATTGACCGCCAAGTGCTCACATAAAGTCTAACCCTAAGAAACAACACTCAAGCGTTGCCTATAACCATCAACATTGACACAGGACCCCGACGTCATCCCGATATCGGGACTCGCGCAATCATTCCTTCACACAAACTGCACATATCATAAAGAAGATGAATAATCAACAGCGGATTCCACAGTGTGGGAAGGTATTCGGTCATGGAGAAATGAAGATTTACTTGTTAGTGCATTCAGATGACAAACCTCATAAATGTCCTGAGTGTGGGAAGAGATTCAGTCTACCTGGAAATCTGAAGACTCACATGTTAGTGCATTCAGGTGCTAAACCTCATGAGTGTCCAGAGTGTGGGAAGAGATTCAGTATACGTGGAAATATGAAGACTCACATGTTAGTGCATTCAGGTGCTAAACCTCATGAGTGTCCAGAGTGTAGGAAGAGATTCGGTCTACTTGGAAATATGAAGACTCACATGTTAATGCATTCAGGTGAGAAACCTTATGAATGTCCAGTGTGTGGTAAGAGATTCAGTCAACGTAGGCTTGTATTGAAACACAGGATGGTGCATGCTGTTGAAAGACCTTTTGAATGCGCTGAGTGTGGCAAAAAATTTAGAACACGTGGAGAAATAATATCGCACATGCTTGTGCATTCACGTGATCGACCTTATGAGTGTCCAGATTGTGGTAAGAGATTCAAGCGGCTTAGTTGTATGAAGAGGCACAAGATGATACATTCGGGTGATATGCTGTAAAGCCACCAATTATCTTCCGCACTTAGAGTGCGGAAGATAATTGAGAGAAATAATAACGGACATTTTACCAGTCTCCGTGGTGTAGTGGTAAGACAGTCACCTGGCGTTCCGCGAGCGCTTTGTCATGGGTTCATATCCTGGCCGGGGAGGATTTACTGGGTACAAATCCTTAATTGTAGCCACCGTTTAACTCAACAGTAAAATGGGTACTTGGTTGTAAAAACGATTCTTCGCTGCGGGTATCGTATTCCAGGGACCTACCCGAAACAAAACGCGTACTAGTGGCTATTCAAGAATGTAACAATTCTTGTATATATCTAAAGAGAGAACGTTGAGGAATAATGAGGCACATATTAATAAATTAATTTACCTTTAATCTGATATGCAGTTAGGAAATTGAGCTTCAGCATGAAAATATTGTGCTATCATTATATCAGTTGGATGTTCTAAAGTGGTTATTATGTCATGTTGTGTTTGAGAGATACTCTTCAACATGAAAGGTAAAGGTCTAAAGGCATTTAATATTTTTTTTTTTTATGAGAGTTAGCTGCTCCTCATAGACCAAGCAAGAAAGAAGGTGTCTTTGTACAAAAACTCAAAATTTTTCAAGGGTAAAGAATAATTGTTTATTTTAAGAAAGATAAAACAAAGTTTTAAATGTGTCTTTTCTTCATATTTGCATGAATAACGTTTTTTTTCTGTTTTTGTACTCTGTAGAACCTTATTTAACATAATCTCTATAGCTAAGTTAGACATTTTGTTGTAA
>WNGS01157390.1:0-10238 GCA_020271785.1 Procambarus virginalis
CTGTAGAGGGTCGCCCAGGAGAGGTGGTCGGTGTTATAACTGTGGGGACGAGGACACTTTGCAAGGGAGTGCGGTCGCCCCAGGCACGGTGGGAACGTGGCTTTCGCGAGATAGGAAGCGAAGAAGCAACGATAACTCAGGTGATATGCCGGTGATGAGTGGAGAGAGGATTCACCCCCTTTGTGTGGTGAGGGGACGGTGAAGATAAGAGGAGCTGATCCTGTGCCAGCAAGGATGCTGAGACACTGGATCCGACTTCACCCTGGTTAGTGAATCTCTCTTCCCCGAGGACTACAGAAGTTCCAGTAGAGGGAGCGCCCCTGATAAGGACGTTGGGGGGACAAGTGAGGATGCCCCTTCATAAGGTGACTCTTATTAATTCGACTATAGTTGTCAGACTCTCGTAGTAGTGGTCTGTGCTTTACTGTCCAGGATGGAAGCTCAGGTGATCCTAGGGAATGACTCCTGTGGGGGATGTGTTCTCCCGAATTTGATTAAAGGTGAGGAGTGTATAGAGCCCTATCGACAGAACAGCAGGACGGGCGCCAGCAGTGGCGAAACGGAAATTGCGAGAGTGGCATTTCCGGTATGCGCGGTGACGTCGGGACGAGACGTCAGGGAAGATGATGTGAGCGGATCCAGTCACGCCGAAGAGAATATGCCGGGTGACCTGGGCTCGATCATTTGTTCCGAGAGGAGGCCAGAGGACAAAGCGACAAGTGAGGAAGGGTCGGATAAGAGTGTCCAAGTTCTCTCACCAGTCCTCTAAGTATTGACCACACCCGTCTAGGTGCAACCCGTCCTCGCAAATAATATAGTCAATATTGACTTATTAAATACGTGCATAGGTGATATACTAAACATAATAGTTTACCTTGAAAAGCTTCATAGAAAACACCGAACTTACCTAACCTTGTTTTAGTTGGATATAAGCATCTTATTGCTTCATAATTACAATTATTACTTAACCTATACCTATAATAGGTTAAGTAACAATTGTAATTACGAAGTTATAAGATGCTTATCTTAACATACTAACAAGGTTAGGTAAGGTTGTTTTCTATGAAGCTTTTCAAGGTAAACTATTATGTTAGTATGTTACCTATGCACGTTTTTAATAAGTTAATACTGACTATACGAATTTGCGAGGACGGGTTGCTAGGTGATCTGCAAAAGGAAGAGTTTCCTGAGTTAGTACGGGAGGCGGAAGGAGGTCTCGCTGGACCGAGTCACCGACTCACTTCATCGTGGAGAAAGGAGTGCTAATGAGGCAGTGGAGACCGGTTAGGGAGGAAGCGGGCGATGATATGCTGAGAGTGAAGCGGCAGGTGTTGGTGCCGGCGCGTACAGAAACGCGGTACTGAAGCTTGCCCACTCAGTGGATCCCACGGGTCACTTGGGAGTGACCAAGACCTTAAGCCGGCTTCGAGAACATTTTTATTGGCCGGGCATGGACGCAGATGTAAGAATTTGCAAGACGTGTTTCCTGTGCCAGAGGGCGGGTAAGAATGTCCCTGCCATCCCGAAAGCACCTTTGGTTCCAGTTCCGGCGTTTGGCCAGGCGTTCGAACGCCTAATAATCGACGTCGTGGGACCATTACCTAGGACCAGAAAAGGGAATAATTACTTATTGACTATCATGTGTGCTTCGACAAGATTTCCAGAAGCGATCCCAGTGCGGAAGGTGACATCGAGATGCGTCATGGGAAACCTTCAGCGGTTCTTTGCTTGGGTAGGTGTGCCCAAGGAGATCCAGTCCGACTGTGGGAGTGTTTTCCAGTCGAGGTGGTTTAGGCAGGCTACTGCGAGCTGGGGAATAGCCCAACTACGATCGTCTCCTTATAGACCTCAATCGCAGGGAGCGATTAAGAGGTTCCATTTCACTCTGAAGACCATCTTATGAGTGTATTGTGCAGAACAGGGAGCGGAATGGGATGAGGCTGTCTGTCCAGCCCTGTTTGCGATCCGAGATGTTATAGTTGAGTCTCTGGGATTCTCTCCATTCCAGCTAGTGTTTGGGCACGAAGTAAGGAGCCTTCAAGGTTTCATTGCAAAATTTCTTTAGGAGTGCTTTAATAGTCTGATGACAACGTTCAAGAGAACCCTGTGAAGCAGGATGATAGGGGCTGGACAACACCTGTGTGATGTTGAACTCTTCTAGTGTCTTCTGGAAGAGATCACTGGTAAAGTTGGTGCGACAGTCACTTTGAACCTCTCTTGGGAATCCATACTGGGTGAAGATCTTCAATAGTTGTTTCACCACAGTAGCAGCCGTAATGTTCTTTACTAGAGCTGCTATGGGGAATCTGGTGGTAGGACACAGGATAGTTAGTATATAGGCGTTGCCAGAACTGGTCCGGGGTAAAGGACCAACACAGTCTATGATGAGTCTGTGGAAAGGTTCTGCAGGCACCTGGATAGGAGTCAATGGAACCTGAAGAATAGAGATGTTAGGTTTACCTGCCATCTGACATGAATGACACTGTTGTACGTAACTTTTGACGTTTTTAACCATACCTGGCCAGTAGTAGTCTTGTCTGATTCCGTGGTAGGTCTTGTTAAAACCATAGTGAGAAAGTGCTCCGTGGGCCAGGTGTAGAATATCTGGCCATAGGCTGGTAGGAACCACTAGTTGTTCGACATTTGCCCAACCGTCATCCTCCTTCAGCTTACTGGGTCTGTACCTGCGGTAGAGCAACTCATTCTCTAGGAAGAACCCAGGAATACTTTCAGGTTGAGTCTCAGCCTGGAGGAATAATGGTGTTAATGAAGGATCCTCCCTCTGTAACTTACGGAACTCCAACTTAGTAAGATTCGGTGGTAGATTCTGAGGGTCTTGAGGAACAGCGGTAGCAGTAGAGTCAGCTGGTTGCGGTCGTGCACGGGTGGTCACCAAAACCGGAGGAGAAACTTCATCACTTTCTTGGACCTCTGCTGGAATATACTCAAAGATGGGATTATCCATTACAGAGGTACCCACCTGGGGTTTGTCCATGATGATCAGGTTGGACGGTTGCAGATCTTCTGCCAAGTCGTTGACCAGGAGAAGTTGCACACCAGAGATGGGAAAAGGCTTTTCCCTGATGGCGACTTGGACTTCACCGGTCACGAAAGGCCAATCCAGGTGGACTCTGGCGAGTGGATACGGAGTGGTAGCAGTAAGGGCAGTGATAAGGACGGTTTCCCGGTTGTAGGTGATGTTAGGCACAGCTGATTTCAATATTATGGACTGAAGAGCCGCTGTGTCCCTCAAGATCTTCAATTTGAAACGTCTCTTTGAATCTGTACCGTTGGTAGAGACAGTTCCAGGATACAGGTGTTTACTGAAGAGAGAAAGATCATTAACAGGAACACCAACATTCATCACAGGCTTACCGGACTATCTAAATAATCCGTGATTATCTAAAGGCAAGTACCACCACCTTTCTAGAATTTGCCACTACAAAGAAAAGATATTTCATGAAATGGCTAGAAGCAGCACATGTCTCTACCTTTGCAGAACTCGTCAACCTCATGCTAGTTGAGGAATTCTTGAGACGTATTCCCCCTCCGTCCGTTTATATCTAGCAGATAAAGAAGAAACCGTCTACATAAAATGTGCGAAGTCGGCTGACACCTACAGCTCATCCACCGGCTGACACCAGAACCACCTTCCAGTAAGAAGTCTTGGTACAGTTACGATAAAGTGAGTACAGATGAAGCGAGCTCACAATTGTATTGTAAGTATTGCAAACTCTATGGACATACCATAGATAGATGTGTGAAAGCTCAATACAAGAGCAATGAATCTACTAAACCCAAACAGACTCCTCCTAAGTCGGGTAAGCCTGTGATGAATGTTGGTCTTAATGTTAATGATCTTTCTCTCTTCGGTTAACACCTGTATCCTGGAACTGTCTCTACCAACGATACAAATTTGGAGGGACGTTTCAAATTGAGATCTTGAGGGACACAGCGGCTCTTCAGTCCATCATGCAGGCGATGAGTCACAATAACGTGGCTAAAGTATGTTGACCAGACCACAAACTAGAAGGTGAAGAGACGACGACGTTTCGGTCCGTCCTGGACCATTCTCAAGTCGATGATGGACCATTCAGTCCATCATGTTGAAATCGGCTGTGTCTAACATCACCTACACCGGAGAAACCGTCCTTATCACTGACCTCACTGCTACCACTCCATATCAGGTAAACCTAACATCTCTATTCCCCAAGATCCACTAAAACCCATCCAGGTGCCTGCGGAACCTTTCCACAGACTCATCATAGACTGTGTTGGTCCTTTACCCCGGACCAGTTCTGGCAACGCCTATATTTTAACTATCATGTGTCCTACCACCAGATTACCCATAGCAGTTCCAGTAAAGAACATTACGGCTGCTACTGTGGTGAAACAACTATTGAAGATCTTCACCCAGTATGGATTTCCAAGAGAGGTTCAAAGTGTCTGTGGCACCAACTTCACCAGTGATCTCTTCAAGAAGACACTGGAAGAGTTCAACATCACACAGGTACTGTCCAGCCCCTATCATCCTACTTCACAGGATTCTCTTGAACGTAGTCATCAGACTATTAAAACACTCCTAAAGAAATTCTGCAATGACACCTTGAAGAATTGGGATAAACAACTTGATCTCATTATGTGCATTTTCAGAAGTCTCCCCAATGAGTCTCTAGGAGTATCTCCTTATGAGATGCTCTACGGACGTAAGTACCGTACTCCTCTCAAAGCTTTTAAGGACTTTCTACGTAATGCCACCTTCAGTGACCCTATAGAATGTCCCCCAGTTTCTTCAAAACCTAAAACACATTCTAGAAAGAGTACGTAAATTTGCTAATGACAATCTATTGAAAGCCCAGGAGAGGATGAAGACTCATTTTGACCAACGTAGCAAACTAAGGAAATTTAACCCAGGAGACTTCGTGTTGGCATATTTTCCTATCCCAGGTTCATCAAGGAGTGCAGAAACAACCACAACTACGTTCTTGAGACTCCAGATAGGCGGCGCAAGACCCAGCTGTGCCACGTCAACCTCCTGAAGCAATATCAAGGTATTCCTTGCACTGTATTGGTATCAGTCTCCACACTTAAAGGTCCAAATCTCCACAGTGAAACCTTCCCTGCTTCTCCCGAAAGCACTAACACTGAGTCGGTGCTTTCCAACTCGGAAATCCTACCTGATCCTCATCCCAATTTACAGGACTATAATAGTGCTCCTTTACCATGTTCTAATCCTATTCTCGCCTCGCCAGATATCGCGAAGCCTTTCATCCTTCATGTCGAAGCCAGTGGTACCGGCATCGGGGGTAACCTAATGCAACAACGAGGCGAGGAGATTCTACCTGCTAGCTAGAAGGAACTTCAGCACAATCAAAAGGGAGCTACTCATCGTCTTGAACTTGCAGCACTTCGAACCATACCTGCAAAGTGCTCGGTCTACCACCATCTACTCGGACCACAATCTTCTTCACTTCCTGCACCAAGCCCAATTCAACAATCGACGGCTTTTACGATGGGCTTGATATCTGCAGAATTTCAAACTGGAGATCTCTACATCAATGGTCTGACAACATCATAGCAGACGCCCTCTCCAGAGTCTATGAGGCAGAGGTTGCATCACCTATCACTCTACCACCTGAAGACGTAACTTCACCAGTAACCGCAGACTTCGGGGGAGAGTTGTGATGATAATCTCTTTCAAGAGAGATTGAGCCTGCTCTTTCCTACTTATAGTTACGTCAATTCTACAAGTACAAGATGCTACATTCAAGATACGTCACCAGTAGCACAAAATGTTTTGACCAGGAGGCAAAACGTATCCTGAACCCCCCTTCACGCCTGCTCGCCACCCGTCTTCAACCAGCCAACTGCCCATCCCAACTTGCCTGCTCCTGATTGGTGACTCGCCGAACGCACACCTGCACACTGCACCTCAGTGCCCTCTACACGAGTCGACGTCTGAGCCTGACCAGCTATCAACTTCAGAATATTCTTTGTGCTCTTAGAGTTGACATCTCTCTCTGGCATACTAAGCTCTCTGGCTTTCGGATACTAAGGGAGGTCTCAGCCATAGCCAATATTCTCAGCCCCATTTCACATTATATTATTTAATCTATTGTGTTTTTTGTATTTATCTTTGTCACATTTTTGCATTATTCATTTACCCGAGATTTGTCTTTATTTTCATTTATGTTTAAAGTAAATATATTAAACTTTCATTGTTCATACTTTGTGTTTTACTTGTTCCTCCCTCTAATTTACCACAGACAACAGGCAAGCAGTCTATCTTCTTTTTGTAAGTGTGACCAGGTATTGACACCTGCCATTGGAGGACTGCCGAAAATCAACACTTTCCCATCACAATATATATATATATATATATATATATTATTAAATATGACCGAAAAAGTAAGATTAATAATTCTAACACGAATTTTCTCTATATTTCTTATGTTTCTTTTTACTGTCGATGGTAATTGAAAAACAGTTCTCCAAAATTCATTTTTATTTCTAGTCTGACGCGACACTTGAGCGCGTTTTGTAAAACTTATTACATTTTCAAAGGCTTTAGTTTACACACACACAACTATAACTGAACAGAGTTAAACAGCTTCGATTTTATACCTGCATTTGGGTGAGGTGATATGTTACAATAGCTTTGGATGAGGTGAAAACAAACTTTCAACACACCACAGAACACGAAACAATGGGTATAAGCTAAAGGGAAGAATAGAAGTAACTGCAGAGGGCCTATTGGCCCATATTTCTTGATGCTTCTATATTGGAGCGGAGTCTTGAAGTGGGTAGAATATAATTGTGTGTTAATTGGCTGTTGATTGCTTGTGTTGACTTCTTAATGTGTAGTGCCTCGCAGATATCAAGCTGCCTGCTATCGCTGTATCTATCAATGATTTCCGTGTTTTTTGCTAAGACTTCTCTGGTGATGGTCTGGTCGTGGGAAGAGATTATATGTTCCTTGATAGAGCCCTGTTGCTTATGCATTGTTAATCGCCTGGAAAGAAATGTTGTTGTCTTGCCTTCATACTGAGTTCTTTGAAGCTTACAGTCCCCAAGTGGGCATTTGAAGGCTGTGACGGTGTTCCCCCCCTTCTAATTCTCCCATGCCTGCTGTAAGAGTCAGCCAATGAAATGAAATGGAGCCAATGAAAACCTACTTTGGAAAATATGACGTCACATAGGCAAAGGGGTCCAGCCGTGGCGGCGCCTTCGTGCGATCAGTCTCACACGACGCGTCCGAGAGGCAGGACGTGCGATCGGTCATCCTGTTTGAGTGACGGATTACCGAGCTCCGGTGGATGTAAGCGTCTCCAGTTGTTAGCACGCACTCTGTGAGGTCTTCCTTCATCCCAGGTGTGGATTAGACAAGGAATCGACGGAAATTTGAGCAGCAAGTGCTCCAGGACAGGTGCGTTGCCAGAGGTGGGCCGGACATTGACGTGTGCGACGTCCTTGACAGTTCACCAGAATAGGAGACAGCTTAGTGGCCGGGCCAATCCACCGTGAGTGAACCGAGTTGACTACCTAGTCAACCAGGTTGAATGTGTGATCGACAATCCTGTCATGTTTGACAGTAACCCCACCTTCGTGGAAACCTACGAGTCAACAGGTGGATGCAAGCACGTCGAGAAGTCTTCCCAAATACCTAGTGACATATCTAGACGACGAGGGAATTGACAGTGTAGTGAGCTTCAAGTGCTCTGAAGTCGGGTGCTGTGCGTGTGGAGCTTAAGCAGTATCATCTGGGACGGCTGATAACTTCACAGTGACTTCGTAGTGGTGAGAGGCAGTTCCTCTGGGAGTACAGTGACAAGGACTATTTGGGAAACGTGCGACGACCGCCGAGACGCAGGCTGGCTGCCGTAGTTGGGAGGAAAGTTGACGGCCAGGAGACCGACTTCAACCCGGCGACGTACTGTAGGGGAAGCACAGACCTGCTGTGTACAGAAAGCGGCGAGACGCGAGAATCCTAAGGCGTTGGCTTGTGTTTCTGGAGGGTGTACGAGGCGAGAGCCTGGACCAGGAGCTACAACCCAACTGTCATCCTAGGATAGGTGAAGTAGGTGTTTACAGTTACCCTCCCATTTCCCCTTTAGTTAGCTATATATTTTCTTGTCAGGATATTTTATATGTCGTGAGCAAGTCTCACCTGAGTCTAAGTCACAGAGAGCACAGTGTGTGGTGAGGCTACCCAGAGCGCTCACAGTATTAGTTTACATATATATCTATGTGTGGGTGTGTGCAAGCACCAGGATTCATTAAGGAATTTACTGTGACTGTAATTCATTTCCTGTGATTATTATTATTATTATATATATTAGTAGTAAACCAGATTTGGTGTTAGGCTATGAGCCTAGAATTTATTGATATAAATGCCTGTGTATTGATCTCCATGATTTATTGATATAAATGCCTGTGTGTTGATCTCCCTGATCTATTGATATAAATGCCTGTGTGTTGATCTCCAGGATCTATTGATATAAATGCCTGTGTGTTGGTCTCCATGATTTATATATATATATGCCTGTGATTCGATCAATGATTTATCTATGTACAAGCCTGTGTACTGAATAATATCATATACGTGAAGTGATTGCCAGTGATATCTCCTTAAGAGAAAGTATAGATTTAAAGAACAGTTCAGTGATCAAGCGAGTGCACTCACAGTAAATATTATTAAGAATAGAGTAATCTTTTGGTACGGTGAAAAGTCACTGTGAGTGCAGTGTGAATAAGATATTGATCGTGAGGCCAGTGAAATCATAAGTATGCCATGTGAATGTTAAATACAGTGTTTTGCGAAAAGTTAAATAAACGGGGATCGTGACAGAATTGGAAAACAAGTACTAGTCTTTTCTCACGGGTGCTAGGGCCCGGAGTCAGCTGACTTTGACAGGTGACGCGAGGGGTCGCCGTGTGTTACCATTTGGTGCGTTCCGGATTATTTGTCATTATTTGCGGCGGAGCAGCTGCTATACTTTGTTCCTGATACATTGATGCATATATATTTCTCGTTGTCTTTTAAATAAAATACCAAAACTCTTTGGTGTTTGATATCATCCCCTCCATTGATCTTGTGACCGTGTAATGAAGTAAAACAGAGTGACTTGCCTGAGACCACGCTATTTGAAAGTGCTCTTACCACAATTACCACAATTACACCTCACCACTGCAGTGTTACTGGACACCTAAAAACACCAGTTGGCGACCTTGAAGGCTGTGTGAGAGTAATGTGTCGGGGCGGGCCACAGATTGAGGGAATGATCTGTGTCTCCACTCATCTTACAACTTAAGGCCGGTTGTGAGATCGACTGGGGTACTCTCCGGGGCGTGCAGTGGAGCCTAGAGGATCGAGGGAAGACCCGTAGAACGACGGTGAGTAAGGGTTATTGTCGGAGCAACCACCTCGAGAGGAAATCCAGTCTACCGTTGCTTTAACCCTTCACTAACGAGAACCGTGAAACCCCGACATTGGCGACCTTGCCAGGATTACGAGCAAGATCAAGGTTGTAATTGTGGTATTAGATATCAGGCCTAAGTTTTCACTCGCAGTCACAAGTTGGAGGACAGGATGACAGCGGTCATGAATTTTAGAAGTTCGGAGAGAGACCTTGCTAGAGACCACAAGTACATTGATACAGGGGATGATGAAGTCTTGCAAGAGTGTACCCAGGAACAACTTTGGTTGATCGCTAAAATGTATGGTGTTAGGTTGAAGTCTGATAGGGCGTCTGGTAAACGAAAGGAAATCAGGGCAATAACACAAATAGACAGAGTAAGCATGTTCTGCAAAACTCAGGACGAGAAGATTCTAGACACGTGCACTGGGAGGCAGAAAAGGATTTTGGAAGACCATTTCGGCCTAAAGGGTAGGCATGGTAAGGTAGAGGATAGACTTGACGCACTGTGGACTTGGTTAAGGGAACAAGAAGCAGAAAGAGAAGCACAAGCACAGCTGAAGCGCGAGGAAGCAGAGCGAGAAGCACAGCTGTGCACAGAGAAAGAGAAGCACAGCTGAAGCGCGAGGAAGCAGAGCGAGAAGCACAGCTGCGCAGAGAAGAAAGAGAAGCACAGCTGAAGCGCGAGGAAGCAGAAAGAGGCCACAGCTGCGCAGAAGACGAGAAGCTCAGCTGAAGCGCGAAGAATCACAGCTGCTAGAGAAGATCCGATGGTTGGAAGATTTCAGTGAACCGATGATGCGCCAAGTGACGAAGGAATTA